>CAUZXS010001998.1:2500-91485 GCA_963585895.1 Sepioteuthis lessoniana
CTAATTGCAGAATATTTTAAGTAAATATTTGACAAAACAAGCACCAAGTTTTAAATTCTTTATCAAGATGTTTGATTTCATCTAAAGTTTGTTACTTTATCAGATCTTGAATATTGGATTTTTAAAAGCTTAGAACATGTTTAACAATATAAATAAACATCAAAATTTAAACTCATTTCACTATTTTTTACTTTAATCAGAAAAATTTACATGCTCCAAAAATAATATACTTTTATGCACATAAATCCTTATATATTTAGTATTTTGTTTTTTATTATAGGAAAATCTCATATTAACATAGAAAAAATTATTCTAACTAAATATGAAATCCAATTATAGTAAAAAGATTTACGTTTTCTCTTTGATGATCTAGCAATACAATCTACTCTCACAGTATTTTTAAAGGTTATAATTCTGTACATAGGTATTTGGGATTTTATTGAATAGTGACTACTGTACAGAAAAGAAAAAATTCCAATTGTTTTATTTGCAGTATTTCCATGTCTTTTTCTAAAGCATCCACTTTCCTATTGGAGATTATATCAGAATAATAAAGCATAATTAATTAATGCTAATGTACTATATAAATCCTCTTATTTGTTAATTTTGATTTCTTTCCCACCCTCTTTTAAAAGCTTGTTTAATTTTTCTGTTTACTTTCTACTGTTTATATTTTCAATTCAATTTTCTAGTTGTGGTATTCAGATTTGTTCACAGAGCACTTGTCTTGAAACTTTTTTTCAACATAATCTGTTGTATTTTTAATTAAAGCAATTTAATACCAAATTTTATATTAATTACTTATCTTTTAGATCTCATACATGTTTAAAATAGCTTATATTGCTCAAAACTTAGTTTAAATTCTCTTAAAATTTTATTAAACAATTAAATACAAATATTTAAAAACTAATGCAGTAAGCTCTTTGTCTAAAACTGATTGTCCAGGCATATGTTGTATAATACATCCTTTTAGTTTTTCTTAAAAAGTGGATTGGAATATAGATAAGATAGATGTATTTTAACAATTATTTTCAATTCTTGTGGGGTGAACTTAGTAGTTAGGTTAATTCTAACTATGAATTGCACATAATGATTTGTTAGAAAACGATTTTAGAATTTTTTGCTCAAGAGGTTATTAGGCTAATATCTATGTGGTATGAATATGGAGGTTATTAATAATCTAGGGACTTGAGATTAGAATTTATTACAGTGAAATAAAATAGTGTTTAAAAAAATCCTCTTGTCAACCAGCTAGAATTTAGTATCTTTATTTTGGAGTTTCAAAATTCATAGCAACTTTGGAATTATTGGTTTATTTAAGTTGTTTGAACCAAATAAAGTTGTGATCAGTATTGATATTTATTTAAAAGAAAAAATAGAAATAATCATATGCACTGACTGAACATTACATTAACTAATGAGTATGCTGATAAATTTCATGATGAACAAGGAATAAATTATATTAATGAAAAGTTCTGATGATTTTCCTTTTCTCAGTCAAGGAGAATATCAATCTTATTAATCATTCTAAAGAAACTAAGTACAAAGAACTAAACTACAGTCTGTTTTTTCAAAATTGACTTGAAATATTAACATGGGACTAAAAATAATGGACAATTAGTTTTTGAAAATCTTCAGAAATGCTATGTCCCATAATAATTTCTACATTTAGTATATGAAATTTACATGCGAATGTAACAACTTTAATGAAACAAGTATTTCTCAAAATATTTTTTATGTTTTTCTCTTCATTTTTTTTCTTAAGATATTCCTTAATTATAAATTCTATTTCAGCAACAATATTTATTTATTTATTTTTTTCAGAATAATATTTGAGCAGTCTGGCAGAAGAAAGTTAAGTGCCAGGCTGCCCCTCTCAGATAAAAAGCCAATTGCTCATGATTGGTTATTGTTTGCCTATGCATATTATGCTGCACATTATCGATATTTGAATTATCTTTTGTTGCTTTACTTTCCAAAGGATGGCGACCACTAAAGCTGTCAGCAATTTGAAGAATAATAATAAAAAGATAAAAGAAAACAAAAGAACAACTTTGATTTAACTTCTTTTTTGTTTCTTGCTCACTTTCATATATTTATAGATGTCTGCACAATTTCCATTTTAAAAACTATTGTCTCTTAAAAATGATTCATCTGTATCCACTTCTAGTTTAGAATATTTTCCAATCAGTGTGTGTGTGTGTTTTCTTCCCTCATCATCTAATACTGGTTTTCCCCTCTCTACAAGGAATTGGGAAATACAAGAGGTGTTGTGCACTAGAGCTAGTGAGAGTGAAAGTTACCCTTCCCTTGCAGAAGCTCTACCAACACAGCACTTTTTGACCTGAGTTACAACACTTTACTTTCGGTGTTGAGTTGAAGCACATTGCACACTACCAATTTTTTTGTTATTTCATTTTACTATGCCCAGTCCTCTCACCTGTAACTCTTGCTTATGTCTACCTACCTACCTGTCTTTTTTTATAACCATCATCCCCCTTCTGCCTCTCTCTCTCTCTCTCTCTCTCTCCCAAGTTAATTGATCAAGTGTGTTTTTATGTTAAGAAAACTCTGACTTCTCTTCTTAGTCTCCTGTTTTTGTCTCTTCTACTTTTGCCAAATCTTTTTGACTTGTGCTTTAGCAAACTAGGCATGTTGCCATTGTTGGTAACATGTCACACAGAATGTATGACCAGCCTTCTCTCTTCATAATGGCTAATAAGCTCTCAGAGATAGTACTGGCCGACCATAATTATAACACCAATAATAATATTCTGTACTGAGGAGAAAGTACCTTGAGTCCAGGTGTGCAACTTTGAAGTAGTCTTAGATTGTAGGACTGTTACTACTCATTCTCTTACTGCTACTACTACTACTAAATAATAACATGCAACAGGTAAGTTTCTGTTCAGCTTTTCATATTTTATTTAGCTTTGTTGCAAGTAGGTAAGGTATTATGCTTAATGTTTATACATTTTTTAAAAAAAATTTCTTTTTCCCATTGTTTAGGTCCTTGGGTAGTAAATTGATTGCAGATATATTTTTAGAAAGAATGTTTACATAGTCAAAATTACTTTAATGATTCTATATTTTGTATGGTAATTTTAAGAGTATTTAGAAATCATCTAGCTTTTTATAATATAATAATAATTACAGTTATTAGAAGATGATATAATTTTAAAAAATTCTGGCTAAAAGTGATGACTTTTAAGTTTTAGATATTATTTTGATTTTGTTAAAATATTTTATGAAAGATCTTTTGAGACATGTGTAAAAGATAATTTAAAAAATATATGTAAAATATAATTTTTGAAATGCACATCAATTTTAATTTCTGATCTTTGCTACTATAGTCTTTTTCCCCTTTTCTGACTCTTTAATTTTTCAGAAAAGATATTAAGAAAAAGTATACTCAAAATGGTTTGATCAAATTTTTTATGAAATTTTTACTAAAATTGGTTATTCATTTTAGGATTATTATTATTTGCTATGTTCTGAGTTAAATAGTTGTCAGATTATGCTTATATTTATATGCATGTACACACACACACAAACTTATTAGAGCAGTAGACTTAAAACAACTATTATAGAGCTTGAAATTTGTCAATGAGGTTAGTCACTTGTCTAAATGAAATGGATAAAAATAGGCAACAGTGTAAGTAAAGATTAAAAAGGTACTAAACATTTATCTTTTTAGAAGTGAAAAAGTCTTAAAATCCAATATAAGATAGAACTACATTATTTATGACGTAATATGATTATATTGGACTATATACAAATATCAAATTTTAAGGTTTTCAGCAGGTTTTACTTTTTTTTTTTTCAATGAGCAAGAATATTGTGTAAACATGGGAAATGTGCTCAAAACATACAAATATAAAATTGTTTTTATATATATATATATAAAACTAGTTAAAATTCTTTTTTTTTTTCTCATAAAACTTATATTTAGTGTGTATCAGAATCATTCCTTTTACATTTTTAATATAAAAAATAGTTGATATTTGCAAGTTCATATGCCATAAAACTCCAGTCTATAGATATTTACATTGGCCTTTCTCTATTTCACTAAACATTATCTTATTTAAGTGATACTTATAGTTGCAGGTAAAAACAGTACATTTTTCTGTGAGTCTTCTTTTGTTATTTGTCTTCATGCTGAATTGTTTTGTAAGTAATACCTACTTACTCTGCTAAATTCTTTGGTCATTCTCTAGGGATTTATACAATACTTGGGATATTTTGGAATGGTTCTTAAGATGTATAATTTTAATAAATGAATGAAATTCTATACTCTTTTCCCATCCTTTCCTCAAATACCCTGAGGCTGTGTTTGTTTTGTTTATAGAACTAACCAAATCACTTTATTGTTTAATGCATCTTTTTCAGTGAAAATTTACACTTAAACCAGAAAATAATTTACTCATAATTTTTATGATCTATATTTTAGTTAAATAATCATAAAGTATCAAATATTATAACAGTGATATGTTTGATAAAAGGGATATAGGGTGGAACAAAAGTTATGACAATTTTTTATAACCCCTTTTTATTTTTTACTGAATATTTTCTTAGAATTAAAGGATTATTATTTGTTTATAAATTTCAGTCTGAGCAAATTTACACTTAAATGAAAACTAAAAGAATAAACTCAAACAATTCATTTAGAAATTAAGGCCTCTAATAACTTTTGGTTCATTCTTTATTCAACATATTGACTAACTTGTATAATTTTGCTTAATAATTATCAAATGAGATAACTCTAAGGTTATAAAATCCAACAGTAATGAACCTTGTAATAAATATGTAATTTTCTCTTTATAAAACTTCAAAGAGGAATTGAATAACTAGATTTCTATGAAAATTTTGTTTCATTATCTTTTGATTTTGTTTATTACCATGAATCTTATTCTGTAGATAATTCCAAGTCCCTTTCATCAAATTATTTAATTGCTTTTTTTTTTCAATAAAGTTCTATCTTTAAAAAAACAAATGTTAGCCCTTTTAAAATGCTTGGATGTAGATTGAGGTAGATCTATCTCTAAAGTAATAAATATTTCAGAAGCCAATCTTGTTTATTTTTAGCATTGTCTATATCAGTCTGTCTAGAGTATAACAACCTGTGTTGCCAGGGCTAAAAGGCTAGACACTTACTTAGCCATCCTGGGCAAGTAGTTTGTTGGTCTCTTCCCAAATGACCTTATATATTACATAGCAAAACTTGACAATTGGCTCAAATTTGTTTGCTAATGTTGGACTGTTTAAATTTAGTATTACAGGTATTCCAGCAACCGATCATCTGGCACTTCTTTTTAACCCATACAAAATCTGAGCAGACACTTGAATTCCTTACTATTCTTTAATTTAAGTAATATTTAAATATTTAATCTTTGTTGAATTTAAGTTTCTGACCATCCTGTTGATTTAAAGATTTGACATGTGTATAATTAGTGGGTAAGAGGTGAAATTATTATTACATAACTTTTATTGTTTCATAAAAAATGGATAATTCAGAATTTGAATGGAGTTTCAACTTTTTTTTTTGTGTGTATATATATATATATATATATATATATATATATATATATATATATATATATAATTTTTCAAGGCACATACTTTTGAAAAAAAACAGACTTATAGGATTAGAACTTTGTCAAAAACAAGGAATATACCATAACATGGCTGAATAACTTAGATCTGAGATATTTAGAATAAACAATAACCACATCACTAAATTCGGATCTAAATTTATATCTTTATGCAACAAAAATTGCTGGAAAGATTTGGGCAGGGCTGATTTTGTTAACATTTCCAGCATCAATCTCAGCTCTGTTGAAACTGAAGCCCTCAGTTTCAGGTTAAAATTTGCTACTGGTATCAAAAAGCGTGATATGGGAAAATTAACACAAATTACAAACACCATGACTTTGACTTCCACAAAGGATTCATACAAGGTATCATCACTGCTTCCACTAATTGCCATTCTGATGAACTGACCCTGCCTAACAGATACATAACTGCCTTCTAACCACAAAATCATTATTTCACCTTCTGACAAAGGCAAAGGTGTTATTATGGATTCTATGGTCTATAACCAAAAACTTATGGATCTAACAACACATATGAACAGATATCCCTACAAACTGTTTCAAATAATATCAATGACTTTAACAAATCTTACTGAAAATTAATCTCTAATGAGGATAAATCTTGGTCCTCATTAATCAATTACCATCCCATAATCCACAAAATTTATGGTCTTCCTATAACCCATGAACCAGACATTCCCCTCATCTATTATCTCTGGTATAGGATCTGCTCCCCGTAATATCACTGAACTTCTAGCCAAATTATTATCTCCTCTATTAGTGCCACACACTTCAAGAATTCCAGATCACTCCTTAATAAATTAACTGAAATTGATATGAACAGATATTTAGCTAGTTGAGATATCAAATCCCTATATACCAACATACCTGTTGATAGATGCATTGAACGTCTACATAATCACCTTTGTAAATCTAACTCCACATTACCTCTACCTATTTCTAAACTGATTAAAATTCATACTTCACACTGTTATTTCCAATACAACAACATATTTTATAAACAAAAATTGGATTTACCTAAGGGATCTCCACTTAGCAGAGTTCTTGCATGCATTTATCTTGAATTTTTAGAATCTGGCCCCTTTAAATATATTATCCCCAATACTGCATATTACTCCAGATACATAGACGACATCCTACTTATCTATTCACAAGATCTTGATTTACATAGCATCACTGATTGACTGAACATTGTAGAACCTTCTATAAAGTTCACATATGAACTTGAATCCACCAACACTCTACCTTTTCTGGACACTTACTTATGAGGAATATTAACTAGAATTCAAGGTTTACTGTAAACCCACTTGTAAAAATGACCACATATATTTTTATTCACACCACAACAACACCAAAAGGGGTATCTTATCTCAAAGCTCTATGGATTTGTTCCTCGAAATATTTAAATGATGAATTCAACCACATAGAAAACTCCTTCCTTAACTTTCTATACCCCAAATCTTTTATACACTTTGCTAAATCTAAAGCCCTCAAAATCCACAATAAGAATCTACCTCAAACTAATGCCAACTCACAATCTTATAAAACTGGTCCCCCCCTCATAAATTCATAACATTGCCTAACAATTCTTCTTCCAACAGCATAATAAACAACTTAAACTCAATATTAAAACTACCTCTTTACCCTCTAAAATGATTTGCAAATTAGTACACTCTAGCCCTCAACGTAACATATTTTCAGATGCCTGTGTTAATTGTATTCCTTCTAAGAATTATAAATTAAAATATATTGGTGAAACATCTCTGAACACAAAAGAGACATTAGGATTGGTAACTTAAACAATGCACTATGTCAACACATTTCTCAATCTAATCATAACTTCGATTTCAATTCTGTAAAGATGCTCATTTACATTCATAATAAAAGACTAAGATGAATTTCCAAAGCCAGTGCTATTTCATTCTGTAATTCCATAAATACTCATCCAGGCTTTTATAATATTTCTCCTTACTTGAGCAAATCCATTTTAAATTGCTACAATATATTCCATCTTTAGTTAATATATTCCACATATGTCATAATTTCATACTTTCTCTTTTTCTTTCTCTTTTTCTTTTTGTCTTTCTTTTTCTTTCTCCTTTTGATTCAAAATCTTTCTTGATAAAAAAAAACTTTCTAATAAGTCAAATGAGGTAATTTAAAAAAACAAACAAATGCTGATTCACTAATTAAATGGTCAACTTTTTCTTGTTATACAAATTTCCCCGAAGTTTTTGTATTTTGTACTTTTAAACATCCAACATTGATTTAACATCACTAATATCATCCCTCACAGTCCTGATGATGGTTCATTAGAACTGAAATGCTAAAGTGTCAACTTTGCTTCTTGATAAATCTCTCCTTCTAATTGGATTACCTTGTTATCAATTTTTATATATATATATATTATATATATACACACACCACACACACACAAAGTTGAAACTCAATTCAAATTCCTTTTGGTCAAAGCTCTCTATCTATCTCTCTCTCTCTCTCTCTCTCTCTCTCTCTCTATATATATATATATTATATAATATATATATATTATATATATATATATAATATATATATATATATATATAAGAGAGCTTTGAGCAAAAAGAAATTGTCTAAACTATTTTAATTGAACCTTAAATTTTGATTAGGTATAACACATGAAAGAGGGAAGGGACAAAACAACACATGCACACACACTCTCAACCACTCCTCCTTTTAAATACCTATTTTCAATGTATAAAAAGTAAATTACATCCTTTTAAGAATGGATTAGAAAATACTGCAATGGTTTTTACAAAGATTACTGAACCACTGAAAAGTTAATTTATTGATAGTTATTAAGTTGGAGACTATTTTCAGCCTTGCCATTCAACTAAAATTATAAGTTGTAGAATTTTAATTTTCAGCCATTTCTTTTTAAATTCAAACATGAATTACTTTGTTTATTTTAATTCCCCCCCTACACACACACCAAACTAACATAGCCTATCTTAAAATAAAATCAATGATATCAGTGAATTAACATTTTTCTTTTTTTTTTCCTTTTCTTTTTTCCCCTTTCTGTTTTCCTTCCATTTTTTTAACTTCCATTTTTTTTTTCCTTTTTTTTACCTTCCTTTTTTTACCTTTTTTTTTCCTTTCTTTTTTTTAGTATTACTTAAAATAGATAAACATAGCCCTCAAAATACTTCTTTGACAGTTGAAACAATTGGTTGTAAGATATGAACTCTATTTTATTTGATTATTTACTTTGATTTTTATTTTCCTGGTTTTGAGTTGATTTAAAGGTAATAGCAAAAATGATAAATAAATGTCATTTACAGGAAAAAGAAGAGAAAAAAAAACGTGTAAACCTTAAGGACAGTATAAATATATAAAATTATTTTGTTCAGTAGGAGGAGCTTAATTTTAACAGCAATGGATTTTTCCACTCCAGCAAAAAAAAAAACAGTTAGTGCAGTTAGCACAGATTTCCCTGACTCTTTCTCACCATTCATTCCTATCATTCATTGCTTCTGGCAGGTCTTCTAGACTACATCCTGTGTATGTATGTTCTTGTTGTTCGGCCAACACTGGCCTTGTGCTGGCATCCATAGGAAAATGTCATTTATGAGTTCATCTTTGCTTCTCCAACAGTGTTCCATATGCCGTGTTCGTCTTATTTGGATGGTTTAGATATAGGAGATAGGTGTCTGTACAGCTGCTGTTTCGTGGGATGTTGCTTCCAGGATTTGTTCAATATAACTCCTAGCATTCTCTATACACTAGCTTTTTCTCTATACACATTGGTCAGTGTTCATGTAGTGCATCTATATTGTAGAATTGACACAGACTGCTGCTTGAAATTTTTTTTTTTTTTTTTTTTTTTTTTTTAATCGAATAGGTCAAACTTCCATATGATCGATAACCTATCAATAGCTGTCCATGCCTTCACTAGGCAGATTTTGATGTCACTTTCAGTTAAGATACTGCTACCAAAGTAGGTGAACTGGTCCACTAATTTCAGAGAACCACCTTTTAGTGTGGAGATGTCTCCTCCTTGATTAAAACACATGTACTCCATTTTGTCTGCATTCACACGGAGGTCAATATCTTCTGCTGCCTGCTCCAGACTATGCAGCAGGGATTTAGCTTGGGTAAGTGTATTTGCAAGAAGCGCAATGTCATCGGCATACTCTGCGTCCATAATAGTTTGTGCAAGGTATCAGCTGTTTCTTGGCTTTTTGAATGTAAAGCTATTATCTTTTGTATGATCTATATACATTTGAAGTATGTTGTCTACGCAGATTATCAACAGATATGAGGTTAATGTTTCCCCTTGTAGAACACCAACAACAATGTTAAAGAAGTCTGCATCTCCATCCAATACCCAACCCTTTATTTTCGTGTTTTTTACAGAGCATCATTATGGCTGTGACAGTTTCTTTAGGGAGACCATATGCTAGAAGAATTTGCTGTCTTCCCTCTGTGTATGGAGTCAAATGCCTTAGAGAAATCTATGAACAAGAGCATTGCCTTGAGTTTTTTTTGCATGAACTCTATGATTTGACGGATTGTTAGAATCTGTGATGTTGTGGATCACTTTCTTTGAAATCTATTTTGATTCTTTTAAAGAATTTTTCAATTTCTAGTTCGATGCAGTTGAGTAGTAGAGTATTATAAACCTTAGCCGCTATTAAAGTAAAGTTTATGCTTCAGTAGTTTTTGATAACTGAGGTCACCTTTCTTGGGGAAGGGAAGGATGTAGCCTTTTGTAGTATCAGAGCAAATTTCCTTGTCTTCCATACTTTTGGGGGTATTTCATCAAGACTGGCTGCTTTCCTATCTTGAATTTTTTTAGTTCAACTTTAAGTTCTTGATTAAACTGTCCTAGTTTAACGTCTAGTTGATTTTAATTTTTGTGATGGGTTTATCAATAACTTTAGAAGAATTTTCATGCAGATTCTTGAAATGTTCTATCCATATGTGTATTCGTTCTTCTTGGCTGGCAGCCTTTAGTTTAGCTCTGAAGGTCCTTTTCCTTTTATTCACTTCATTTACTGTCTGTCATGGTATCCAAGATTGTCTATCTTCTATTGAGTTTCTAATTTTATTGATCTGGCCTTAAACGTATTCTATTTGTTCTTTTTGGTATGCATTAAGTCTTTTGATGCTTTCTTAAGTTTCTGAGCATTGGCATTAGTTGGGTTCCTTTTATTACATTGGGATGCTGTATTCACATTGACTCTTTTTTCCTAACAGATAATGACTCCCATAGAACTTTGGCTCTTTGGTTGGTATGCATTCTGCTGCTGGTCTCATATGGACATTGACAAAGTATTTACATTTGCCATTCCAACAAAGTGTTTTGGATATATCAGAAGAGTGTACAATTTGTTTCTTTGTGTTATAGTGTGGGTATATAATTATATATATATGCATATATATATATATATATATATATATATATATGAACCCATTTTCTGTGTGTGTGTGTGTGTATATATATATATATATATATATTTGTTTATAAATATGCATATATATATATATAGGTCTTTGTTGGCATACGTGTGTATATGTTTGTGTGTGGGGTGTGTGTGTATATATATATATATATATATATATATATTTCTTTTTGCATATATGTATATATATGTGTGTGTGTGTGTATATATATATATATATATATATATATCATACAATAACTGATGGCTCTGGGTTCAGGCTTGATATCGGGGCTGAAGCATCATTACCACTAGCCCAGGGCACCCCAGCAGTATCACATGACACCATCAGACTTTGTCAGATTGTTGTCACTCTATGGGATTGCTATATCCACGGTGATGCAATTAGAGCCTTATCTTAGATCTTTTCAATGTATTTCTTCTTGGTTAATGGAGGAAGTCCAAGATTAGTCATGAAAACGGAGGTTGAGTTGACAATGAAACATCTGCATCCAACTTGGATAGGAAATACATTTTTTATCCAGCCATTTCTGACACATTTTTCTCGCAGATCCTCATATTTTTCCAATTTAATCTGATATTCTCAGTCGAAATTTTATTCAGAAGGGGCTGTTAACTCAATAACGAAAAATTATCTTGCTTTACCGGACCAAATGACAATATATGGACGCATTGTCATTAAGACTATTTCAGTTGGAAGTGTGTGTGTGTGTATACGTGGTGCCTTCAATAAGATTCCAGCCTTTTTTTGTACAGGCATTTAAAATTGTCATAGTCTCTTGAAAATTCAGTATGTTATTGCTATACATCTTATCAGATGACTGACCAATTTTCATGATTTCAGGTTCAAATGAACAGGTACAGGAGCAATTGGAATACACCCTACTAAAGGCTGATTGTCACAGCTGGTGAATTTCAAAAATGCAATCTGGACATGAGGACACTTTAGAAGAATGATATGCTATAAAATTCTGTTTTAAACTTGGAAAAAATGCCACAGAAACATATGGAATGCTTCAGACTGCTTTTGGAGCATCTTGTATGAATCGAGCATCAGTTTTTGAGTGGCTTATGCCACTCAAAAACTGATGCTTGATTCAAGGCAGTCGGGGAGTCTGTGAGAAATGATGAGAGGTGTGGGAGGAGTAAGAAAGTCAGAACACCAGAGTTGATTGGCCAAAGGGTTAAGGTTACTATGTTTAGGTTTTAAGGGAGTTCAGGAAGAGATTCCATGTTCAAATCAGGTCAGTGGCATTTCCACCAGGACAATGCGCCAGTCCACAACTCCATCCTTGTCACAGACTATTTGATCAAGATGGGCATCAAGACAGTTCCACAGCCTCCCTAAAGTCCAGACGTTGCTTCCTGTGACTTTTGGTTCTTCCATAGGCTCAGAGGCTGTCGTTATGAGACAATTGAGATGAAAGAGGCTCTGATGAAGGTCATTGACACGCTTACACAATAAGACTTCCATGGGGCCTTCCAGAAGTTGTTGGAATGGTAGAACAAGTGCATTGCAGCCAGAGGAGATTACTTTGATGGGGACTAGAGTTTCATTTGTTTACTATCAATAAAAGTGCCCATACGAAAAAAGTCTGGAAACTTATTTAATGATCCTCGTGTGTGTGTGTGTGTGTGTATATATATATATATACACATATATATACACATACATACATATATATATATATACATACATACATATATATATATATATATATATATATATATATATATATATATATATATATACACACATACATACATACATATATATATATATATATATATATATATATATATATATATATATATATATATACATACATATATATATATATATACATATGTATATATATATATATATACATATATATATATATAATTTCAAAATATGTAAATATTAATGCGCAATCAACAGTTTTATAACTTTTAGGCATAAAATAACCTTGACTGGTTAACAAGCTGTTAAAATCAATTAACTAATCATAACTCGCATCTGGCATCAAATTCTTATTAATATTGAGTATTGGTATTTTATTGGGAAAGTAAATACAATAAATATAAATATTCGTTTTAGATATTAATAACCTATGTACTGACCCTGAGTACACTTGCTTTTATGCATTGTTTGAAAATCTCTAGTAAAGAGCTTTGCTGTATCTCTTCAATCAAAATATTATTCATTATTTGAAGTATCACGTTTATGATATTCTGGCATGTGAAGGATGCAAAGTATCATTTTTATCTCATAACTCCTTTTTTT
The DNA here is from genome assembly GCA_963585895.1 of Sepioteuthis lessoniana. NCBI lineage: Eukaryota > Metazoa > Mollusca > Cephalopoda > Myopsida > Loliginidae > Sepioteuthis > Sepioteuthis lessoniana. The sequence continues at coordinate 15,826 of CAUZXS010001998.1, forward strand.
TAAGGGTGCATTTGACACCAATATATTTATTGGGCAAAGTCTTAAATATTTTTAATGATATAAAACAATCGTTGTTTTAGTCCTAAAATAGGTTCACCTCTTACCATGCAAATCAGAATGATTATATAAGTGTCATTCAATGAATTTTACCATATAATGACTTGCATTTTTCATCTGTACAACATCTTTGCTTTATTTGCCAATATGTATATATATTATTTATCAAACCCTCCACACAAGCAGGATGTAAACCTGTCAAATTTTAAGCATAGTTTAACAGGTTTGAATTTAGACTTTTCCTTCTTGACCATTTTGCTATACCAAGGCTGAAGAACCCTGTATGACTTACTATTTTGCTAATGGCTGGAGGGAGAAAAGTTGGATTCATACCTTTCCCAAGAGTATTGTTTATTTTTCAATATAATCTCCATTCTTGAAAACACATTTTCATAAACTTTTGTATTCCTTCCGTACAGAAATCTTTGGACCGAGTTTTTAGCCTATTGCTCACAATACTCTTCACTTAATCATTACTTGAAAACTTTGATTAATCCAGAAATTCTTTAAGGGAATCAGATCTTGACTGTAAAGAGAATGTGGTAGGTATTCCCACCCAAACTGACCAATGGTTTCCACTGTTTTTGCTGCAGCATGAGGCATTATCCTGGTGAAACCCAACCACAACTGATCTTAGAAATGGCTGGGTCATCATGCAGAATTCTGTGTGCAGTACCCAAAGAAATTCTCAGTTGACCTTCTTTGAACAATTCAGCCCATTTGTAAACAATTTTATTTACAAAAATAGGCTACTCTATGCACATCACACATTCTTCTGTAAATATCATGTAATTTGTACTTCTTGGTCACCAAAAATTTGATGATGGACCTCTGTTCAAGCCTGCAGCACTCTTTTTGATTTGTCACCATTTTGAATTGTCTCAGAACAAATATTTTTGCGAGATTAAAATAATTTTTGCTTTATACCAGTTCCAAACAATGCTGACTTTACTTTTTTTGGAATGGGGAAATTTTTTTTCAGTTCACTATATTTATTGAATGACCCTTATATATGTTTTAACTGGTTGTAATCCGTTAAGCTTTGTTTAGTTTGAGTTAGAATCAAACTCATTAGCAATGGTCTTCTAGACTAACTTGTTAACTATTATACCACATGAAGCACTCTTGTTTTAACAGGTAGTAAAAGGACATTTTTATTGGTAATAAAAAATGATTGTGAATATTACCAATATAAATATTGAGGTTTTTTAAAATAATGATTATTTTTTATTCAATTAGGACTTCTTTACAGTTTAAAAGTAAAAATTGCTATTTTAAGCACTTATAAATTGTAAATTAACTTTTTTTTTTCCAATAATGTATAAAATAAAGGAAGCCTTTCTAATAAAAAAACTAAAGGCACCATTTAAGAAAATAATTTTTTAAAACCAATCCTTTAAAAAGTATTTGGAGTGTGCATGCACAAATATTTTTAGATTGTCCTACGAAAATTAATTTGTATTTAGTATATTCCCCCTATATATTTTTGAAAAATTAGTGTTGTGATAAAGATTTTTCTTTTTTTTTTTCTTTAATATGTTCAGCTTATAAAAAGTAAAATTAGTTCTTTAGAGCTTATTACAAAAAGTTTACTCTAAAAACTAATATAACCTTAATCATTGAATCACATTGGAGTTTAACCACCTTTTCTGGTTAAGCAAAATATTTTGATTTAATAAATCTTGTAATTGAATCCAAAGTATGATATATGTGAGTAGCATATTCCATGTGTATATATGTGTTATATTTAGAATTAAATTTTTCTTTTAACATTTATCAAATAAGATTTTCAAATTAATTGAAACTTTTCAGACAAGACAGTATTGTTCCTTATTTTTTAATTTTAAATTGTAGGATGTATATATGATTTTCATTTTTTTCTCTTTAGAAATAGTAATAATTTCAGTCAATTTCATTACAGGGAATCTTTTTAATAATCACTGGTGAAATAGATAGAAGAATTTTATTGAAATTCAATATTCAGATTTTAAAGTGATGTTTACTAACTTTAGTTTATTGGTAAGGATTGTGGCAAACCAAACTTCAAAATAGTGGTAATTGTATATTTATTTTCATCATAGATGTTATTTTTCTCTATTTTCATTAAGCATACCTGATTTATTTGTCATTGTTTTCTTGTACATATCAGCTTATAATAGGATACCTAGACTAGCTTATGCCTTAAAGCATTATGAGAAAGTTATTTCCTTGATTCATAACGTTTTATATAGAACCCTAACAGCATGATCATTTTCAAATCACTTCTTTAGATTTTTTAGTAACTTAGATAAACAGTTTGACAGTTCTTATTCATAAAACAGTTTTTTTAGATATATTTTAGATATATAAAACACTATATTAATCATTGTATTTTAAGGACGTTATTCTAGTTTTGAAAATGTTAGATCCTTCTTATCAATTAGATTTGGTCTTTTAAATAATACTAAAGAGAATTACTACAAAAATAGACTAGTTATTTCTATGACATTCTGTAATATGTTTAATCTGAACTAAACACATGGTGTTCTTGAATATTGACTCAAAGAAACCAAGATTATGCAAAATTTGGTTTCAGCACACACACACTTCATCAAATGAAGATGTCCTGCAAAATTTGCTCACACAATCATGTCATTCTGTGTTGTCTGCCTTAAGTTACTGGTTTATGCATCAGTGTCTGTTATTCCTATCACTCTCAGTATTTCCAACACAGAATCGCTTCTGCTGCCTTAAGATGATGTCATTTTTTATATATATATATATATATATATATATATATATATATACATACTGGTTTGAGTATTTGGTTGTTGTCCAGATAAATGTCTGTACGGTTTTTTTTCTTCATTTAAAAGAACATTTTTTTTAAATAGATATCTTGCTTTAGTTTTTTGCTTTTACCCAAATAAGTTTTTGTTTATTATCTTCAGTAGACATGGGTGAGGTGAGACTACAAATATTTTATGAAATTTTATGCAGAAATTGAATTTTTGAACTTTTAAGAGTAAATTTTGGGGGTGAAGACAGCTAGTTCACTAATTATGTTATTTTTGATTTTCCTGTAGATTAAAAAAAAAAAAAAAAAAAAAAACCCTAAATAATTTTTTTACATTGCATAATATTTCAATTTTTTTCTTTTCAGCAAAGGAATTTTAAACAAAAATTCATTGCCTTATTGAGAAGGTTCAAAGTATCTGAAGAGGTAAGAAACTATTTTATGATGTTGTACACTACACTTTTAAAGGAGATTGTGGATATTTCAGAAGTGGCCTTGAACTTATATAAAAGTCTTATTCTTATAGTTTCTTTTTCTGTTTTGTTTTTTTTTTAAATAAAAAATGCAAGAACAAAATTGTCTTGTGGATGTTTGCGGAATTTAAAAAATATATTGTTAATATGAATTGCTACAAATTAATTAAAATAATGTAGACTTATTTTTGTGTCTTTTTTTTATTTTAACAGAGATATTTAAACCTGTTATTAATTTGGATACTTATAATTGGTGTGCTCTGTAATCTATTTAAAGACATCCGAAATCATTGAGTTATATGAAGTGTGGTCTATATAATAACCTCCATTTAGATTCTGTTTTTCCAATTGAAATGAAAGGATAAGTGAAATGCATGCCAAAATTCTAGTTCAGTGTGTGAAGTGGTCCTTCAGTTATATCAATCATTTAGGGGGTGGGGTTAACCCAATGTCTTTTCATGAGTTTACCCAATGTCTTTTCATGAGTTTACAGCTGTTTTAGTGCTGTAATATATATATATATATATATATATATATATATATATATAAGCAACAGATTGTGCAAAGTTTTTGAGTAGCATTCTAACATATTTCTTTGTTGGCTTTTGAGATAATATTATGGCATAAAACTGATATCTTATAAGATGTTGTCTTTTCTTGTCTAGGGTTCATATATTAATATTTGGCAGTTTTATACATTGATAAATGTGTTCACCTTACAAAAATATAAAATTTGTCTAAAGATTAGCTGAAGAGTTACTTTTATCAGATTTGAATCCAGTTTCTCTCCCTGAATTTATTATGTACACCATCAAGCTAATGCTGGAGGGGGTTATTTTATGTTTTTACCTATAATAATGATATTGATTTAAAAATGGAATAAATACAATGTAATTTGTTTTTCATTTTTAAATTTTAAAACATTCAGTGTGTAGGTGTGAACATAGTTAACAAAATATTTATTTTCCATTTTTATTTTTAGAAGTATATTTAAGTTTCTGATCCCAGTAATAGAAAAAAAGACTACTTGTTGAATTTTTTAAAAAATTTAAGTGAAATTTTTTGTTAAAACCTTTAATTAAAAGTTACTAAGATCAGTGGCAAATTATATCCTATTTATAGAATATATGATTAATTGCTAATAAAGAGAAACTATAATTAGCATTTCATAGTTATCATCCTTAAAAAATTATGATTTGGATGAGTGTAAATACAGTAACCTATGAGTTTACAAATTGGATTGGAAATGGCTTTATACTCTAAATCAGAGTATTTTAAGATTATTGTGCTAACAAAAATCTAATGGTGTACCTCTTTTCTTGTTATATCACTTTAATAATATACGTAATAAAAAAGGGAAACATAATAAAGATAATGTTGTAATTTTTCATTATTTGACATCCTATTCAAAAGCTCTGATGAAACGATTTAGATATGTGAGTAATGAATGCCTAATGCTGGTTGATTTTTTTTTTTTTTTTTTTTTTTTTAACATAAAAAATTCAAATTTTCACTTTTTAAGAAACATCATTGGAAGTTTCGAACTAAAAATTAAGGAATTTAGGGAAGATCCTGCCTTTCAAAATATTTCATCAAAACCTACGATGTTTTGTGTGATATTTGCATCTTCAATCAAAAATCAATCATTTTCCCCAACATTTTTTATCACTGAATCTCAAGATAAAAGTTTGCATTTAAGATTTATTGATCTTAATTTCCTTCTAAATTTGATTAATTTAACTTGGTCAACTTAAGTAAATTTCTAAAAGAAAATAATACTAACATTCATTTAACTTTTAATGTAAATTTTATTTTTGTATATATCTCATATTTTTGGTTCAATTCAATTTAAAAAAATAACTTAAGCTTTTATCTTTAGTCTAGCAAACATTTTAGCAATGTCACATGTTTACTTAATTTAGTATGGTTGGTTGGTTGGTGTTTAATAGCATAACCAACCCTTTTAGGTTATTTGATGTCAAATCTTATATATGAATATATGGAATAGTCTGTACATTTCATGACTCTAGATCATTCTTTTGGTTAGGTCAAGATTTTTTTCAGCACCTCATTGTATGAAGCAAATCATCATGTTGTGCTGGTAGCACGGATATCCCTGACCCTCTCTCGCCACTTTTCCCTATAGTTCATCGCCCTAGGCAGGTCTTCAGGACAACATCCCGTATCCTCATATAGTTGCTGAATGTATGTTCGTGCTGGTTGTCCTGCTTTTGCACGGCCATGTGTGGGGGTCCATAAGAGTACATCACTTATGAGTTCATCCCTGCTTCTCCAGCAGTGTCCTGCATGTCTGGTTCATCTAACTTGAATAATTTTTGTGATAGGAGGCAGGTGGCCGTACAGTTGGTGTCTTGTGGGGTGTTGCCGCCAGGACTTGTTCAATATTGCTCGCAGCATTTTTGTGTAATTGCCGTCTAGCTTCTTCTCCAGCCGTTTTGTTAGAGTCCATGTACTGCATCCATATAGCAGTATCGATGCGACCGCTGCCTGGAAGAAACTGCGTTTCATTTTATCGGTTAGGTCTGATTTCCATATAATCCATAGTCTATTGATAGCTGTCCATGCTTTCGTTAACCTCGTGTCGATGTCCTTTTCGGTTGATGCGACGCTGCTTCTTAGGTAAGTGAAATTGTCTACTAGTTTAAGAGGGGTTCCGTCTAGAGTGGAGATGTCCCCCATTTGATTATAGCACATATATTCCGTTTTGTGTGCATTGACATAGAGGCCTATGCCTGCGGCCGCTTGTTCCAAACTATGCAGTAGTGTTTTGGCTTGGTCGGGTGTATTTGCCAGTATCGCTATGTCATCGGCGTAGTTGGTGTCGGTAATTGTTTTTATGCATATTCACTGTTATTCAAGAGAATAACATTGAAGGCTATTACGTTCTTGCTAAATGAAATCAGCTGTTGTAAATATATCACTATCTGTATAAGATTAGAGAAGATCAGTTTTGAATCTTTTACTTACTTTAATTTTTGGCCTCAAGTAAATAAAGTATTACAATTTCCAGTCTTGGAGTATTAACCAATATGCAATTCAATCAACTTCAGTATACAGCTTCAATTTTCTAACTTGAAGTAAAGATAGTGGAATATTACAAGTGCTACTAATGATAATACATCCAATATATCCTTTTGTCCTGTCTGTAGATATGTTAAAAGCATTCAAAGAATAATTTGATTTTCTATATCATCATTGAGGCTATTGTGGATTTTATACTTTGACCAGTATAGAAACTGCTTTTGCCTAAATTTGATTTGACATCTTAGAAATTGAATGTTTGTTTTTCCTATTTTTAAAGTGTAGAAGGTAAAAAGAAATTGGATTTATAGATGTCAGGAAAAAGAAAAAAAATCAAATGTCAAAGAGGATTTATCTTTATCTTGAAAAGGTTAGTCTATAAGTTGGCTTAGAAATTTTTTTTGTCAACCACAAAAGAAGAGAAAAAGATGTTATTTATCTTTTTGGTTTTTGTTGGTACAACACAAGCCATTCAAACTTTAGATTATACTTTTCTCTTTCTCAGTTTAAGACAAAATATTTTTGTTTTGGAGAAGAAATATTTTTAGTGTTACCTTCAAGGTTTGATTCATGTTTTTGTTATATGACAGTATTGTTTCTTGTTCAGTTAGTAATGACTTCTTTTCTCTCCTGTTCAGGAATTACATATTCTATACATAAATATAACACTTTTTTCTGTAATTAACCCATTCCACAAGTGAAAAATTACACTGATAAATTGATATTTCAAAGTCTAACTATTTGTTGTAATTTATAATAATTATTGACATACTATATATACTTCTACAAATAAACACTGTTTAGATTTCTGTAGTTGGTAAGTTTTGTTCATTAAGCTATTGTACTTAAGAGTGTTTTAAAGTATAAATTAGGGTGATTAAATTGCTAGACGATGGACAAAATAGGTCTGTCAAAATTTAATCCATTCACTTTACTGCTTTTGTTTTTATTTAAAGATATTTTATTACTGGTGCTACATAGGATCATGTTTTTTTTTGTTTTGTTTTTTTTAGATAAATCTCTCTTGATGAGAGACAAAATGAATATTCTATATGTTCTGGGCAAATTATAGTGTAATTGTTAGCAATTCATTTTGCACATCAATTACTTCTAAGTAGTGAGTTTGATTTGCATTAGGTGCTCCATACTTGAAGCCTTGTACCAAATCTAAGCTACACTTGATAAATATCTTTATATTCAAGAATGGCTTTCATGTTAAAGCTGGAAAATAAGAATCATTGAAATGAGTTTCTTGAAATCAAACATTGAAATAGTCAGTCACTAAGTGATGAAAGATGCTATAGACATCTATTAAAGTTCATAGATAATCTATTGTTTTATCATTAGTCTTCAATTTTCTGTTTTAACATGTGCTTAAAAGTTCTTTTCTTTTTTTTTTTCTTCTCTTTGGTATATAGTTCTTGCTTTCAGATTCTATGAGTAGTTAATTTGAACATTTCATCATTATATGTGGTAGTTTTGATTTTGCTTTTTCTATATAATTATGCATACTTACTACAGTGAATATACTAGTCATTTCCAATTGATCTAGCTTCAAAGTACTTAAATGTAGTAATTTATTTGATCATCAGATGATTAGAAAGCCCGCTAACTGGAATTCTGCTTTAAAAATGTACTAGCAAAATCAGTTAAACATTAACTATATTATCATTATTCAAAGCAAAGTAATATATAAACTAACCTAGAAACCTTTCAATCTTGCCTTGGTGTTATTTGATGAACTTCAACACATTTATGGACCAAATAGTTACTGATTTTTATTATTTGGACCTTTATTCAACATAGTTTAATTTGTTTTCTCTTTAGTTTTTCATTTAGCTTTATTTTAAGCATTAGCAACTAGTGAAACTTGTCTAGTAACTTTTGTAGGTCTTTTATCAAGAACTTATGTTTTTTTTGTTTTTTTTTTTGCTCTCTACTGTAGACTTTGTACACTCTAGAATTACTGCTTTTTTTTCTCTAAGGAAGAGCTAATGTGGATATCTAACAAAAATGTAGGTGAGCCAGTTCACTGTCTGAATATATATGTAAGCACTCACACTTTTACAAGACAAGCAGCTGCTAACCCACTTAGACAAATCATCCTCTTGAAATATAAATTAAGAGAGTATGCTTTTGAGAAAAAATGTGCTACTAGACAATGTCAGTACATTGAATTGTTTGAACAGTTTCTCAGTAGGAAGATAAAATCAAGTTTCTAAAATTTTGAATGTTAATTTTTAAAAATTTAGTTTATGATATTAAACAAAGGTCATTACTATCTAAAATAGTATTAATATGGTTTATCAAAGCTGTATTAACAAAACAAGTGCTGACTTGAGTTTGAATTTCTGAAATGAAGTATTAGCTCCTTTCCATTTTTTTTTTTTTTTTCTGACTAATCTCATCTCACTCTTTATATCACAATATTTTGGTCTGTATACATGTTGGCTATCTTCGTGTATGGGGTATTTGGCTATCTTCAAGGTGTTTTGAACCGAATCTTATTTTTTTCATATCCTGTCTCTTTCTTTGGGATTGAACTCGCAACGATTTATTTTTCTTTTTGTTGAATGCTCCCTCATATAAGGCTGTACTGATCTTTCCACAAAATGATTCTCGTTTGTGATTTGCAGACCTAATTCACAATCAAATCAGAACAGAAATTTAAGCAGTAATAAATTCTAAGGCACTAAAATGAACAAAACTGGATATCTTCCAATGCCTAAATATTAGAATTTAACATCTTTCAATGTCCAGAGAGACTTGGATGTCCTTTGATAGGTATCTTTATGGCTTTTAAAAAAATTGAAATCTGATAATTCGATGATTTAGTTTTTTTTTTTTTTCTTCTTTGCCTAAAAAATTTCTCATGCAAGTTATGTCAAATTGTTTTATACAGTGTAAACAACCTTGTAAACACATATCTCCAGTTTTATATAGTGGACAAAAGTGATTTTTATGTAAGTTGTTGTCAATATTTCTACTTATAAATATTATGATAAGGATTTTGGGAAGAGGGATTACTTCGAAATAATACATTTTCACAGAGAAACTTTTGAAATTAAATATATTTAATTGAATTTTAGGATCCTTTATTGTAATTTTTTATTAAATATTTTATTACCCTGGTAGTTTTTAGTGTTATTTTAACTACTGCTAAAGGCCTTGGAGACCAGGGTTCAATCCCAGGTCAAGTCATACCAAAGACTCAAAAAATGGTACTTGATGCCTCGTTGCTTATAAGGTATGGATCAAGGGTAAAGTGGAGCAATCCAGGGAATGGAATAGAGCCCTCCCCTACACCTCGGTGTAGTAGCTATTGAAAAGGGAGCCTTCGTGTTACCCTCAACTATTGTCTCTAACTTTACTTTAGTGCTAAAGGTCAAAGTGAACTAATGAAACCAGTTTTTATCCATTTCTTTTATTAGATGTGTATAACACCACCCCTAACTTTCAGTTACAAAATTCTGAAAAAAACACCTCTCGTGTATAATATGTATTAACTTCTAGGAGTTTGTTGCAGCTTATTTTTAAACTAAATTTAACATTTACTCAATATTTTATCTAATTTGTATCAACTAAGAATAAAAATTTATATAGTTTATATAATGTTTTGAAACACAAAATATACACAGTATTTAGGACAAAGGCAATGACATGTTCACATGAAAACAAACTGCCTGTGAAAATAAAATCATAATAGAAGAAACAAATTATAAACTAACACATTCCAGTGGTTATTTCTCTATAGTGGTATAAAATTAATGTTTGCTACATATTAGTTTAGACCATTGATATAACTTGCTTTTGGTCATGCCATCCTGAATGTGACTGGAAAAAGTTAATATTTAGTTCTGATTTATAATATTGAACATATAACTTTTGGGCTGAAAAATCTGAGAAAGTATACACAAATAATTATGGTAAACTATTTTTTTGTAGGAAACCCCCAGTTTATGTTTGGAGGGTCGAAAATGTAACATATACTTCTAGAAGGCTTTAAGTGTATACTAGTTGAAATGTTTTGATGTAAATTAAAAAGCTGAACATGCTGTTTCTCACCAAACTAGCCAATAATCATTCTATGATTAGAGACTATATTCATTAAGAATAATTTTGTGGTGTTATCAAATTTTTCTAGCTGATTTGTTGAAATTATAGGATATAGTGTTTTAAATATTTTTCTCCTACTTTTTGAAAATTTGTTTGAAACTTAAAAACTTACTGATGTTTGGAATTGGAAAATACCAGTTTTTGTTTGATCCTTTAAATGAAGTGTCAAGATTTATCTGTATTCATATAGGTCATAACTATTTCATGATTTCCAAGTGTTGACTTAAATCTATGCTCAATTTTATAAAAATAGCCAGAGCCAAATTTGGAAAAAGAAGAGTAAAAATGGCTTTTATTCCATTACATATGTTAATGAATAATTGATATTTTTTGATTCAATATCTATGAACTTGTTTAAATTGGCAAGATAGGGTACCCTTGGTTCTTAGCAAGATGTTTTTACAGACCACTTGCTAGTACTTAGATCTTTACAAGGTTCCCCACTATTATGGCTCTATGCCAGATTAAGCTAGGTTGAGTAAATATTGAAACTGGTATTATTGACATGTTATCAAATTTTCATTAAGTTAGTATTATGTATAAGTATTGTTTTCCTTGTCTACAAAACTCAGAAAAATTGCCTTTTGTTTTTCTTCTCATTATCTGGAAGTTTGCTGCTGCTTGTTGATTCTATTGTTTCTCTTGATTTCTTTACTCTTGTCTCCTTGAAAATCACTTAACAGTTTTTATTTACTTTGAAATTTTGACAAAATTATTTCTTTATACTACAAAGAAACTAATTTTCAACCATCTTTGCCCTCTTTTAACTTTATACCTGAAAATTCTAATGTCTGCTATCAGTCAAGCATGCTCCTTTACATTGCTGTGGCAACAGCTGAAGTACACATTATGCGCAAAACCTAGTCAAATACTTTTTTCTATTTTCCTACCCCAATTTTTTGTTTTTCTTGAACTTTATTGCAAATACCAAGGGTTTCCAGATGCAGTTAGGCAAAAAGACAGTTTTTGTTTTTTCAAAAACTAGTGTCTGGAAAAATGTTGAGGATATTTTAGATTATTTTATTATAGGAAAATCAATTTCAATTCCAAAGTTTATAGCATGATTAAAGTGATATTGAAAAGAATTTTTGTAAGATTTTCAGTAATTTCAAAAATTTTTAAGTTTTAAAATTGAAGTTACCTTTGGATATTACTCTTTTCCCTTTAAATGAGCTGATAGGTTTCTAAAGTAATATGAAACAATCATGTTTGAGATTTAACTACCTACACTTTTTATAGTTCTTGAAATTATCTTCCATGGCAATTGTTTTATGCTGTTTTTTTCATATGGGGTTGATAACAATCTTAAAGTGTAAATTAAATTTTACATTTTGTATTGTAAATTCTCTAATTTATAATTTAAAACTAAAATCTATTTTCCTAATATATTTTCAGGTTTTTTAAGATCTATATGATTGCGCTTTGAAAATTCTGTAGCTTTAATAGATATATATTACTGTCATTTATTGACCTCTCCCCCTTTCTTTTTTTTTTTTTGTCAAACTTTGTTGAACATCTGTTTCTAGTTTCCCCACATAGTTTTTGCAATAATAATATTTGTCCATCTCTTTCTGTAAGAATATTTTCTACATTTATGAAAAAAACTAGTTTCTTATTATATGAAGAAAAAAAAACCCTATTTTTTACTTTCTTCCTTAAAAATAAAAAAGAATAAACTAACAAATTTCATCTTCAAAGCAATTTAATTAGATAACAGTGTAAAATAAGTTATCAAAATGAAACCTGTTTAATTCTGTGAGATTTAGATTTCCTCTTTATCAAAATAGAATAATTTTATCATTGATTACAGACAAGAAGATCTGAGGATCAACTCTCATTTGCTGATTAGATAACACACTGGTTTTATTAGCCAAGTCTTATTATACATGAAATTCAAGTATCAGAATTTATTTCAAATAAATTACAATTGATATTTGTTTAGTATTTATTTATGCTTTTTAAGTGAACCCGTTATGATTTTCTTTTTTCAATGAGATTTACTGCATTTTTACTTTTATTTATTTATTTAGTCGTCCACAGACAGTTTCATTGTATCACACCTCTTCAGTGTGGTTAGAAATATATATATATATATATATATATATATATATATATATATATATATATATATAGAGAGAGAGAGAGAGAGGGGTGCCTGGTATATTTATGATTACCGTAGATTGTCAACGCCTTCATGTAGCTAATAGAGCAAATTAAAAGATCTTCCAACTGTTGTTTTATCTCAAAGGCAGTGTGTCCACTCTAAAAAAAAGTGCTCTTATTTACTGGTTTACATGCAAATGCAAAGTTTGCTATATAGGGTGCACTAGTCAACATTTAGAGATTAGAATAAACCCATATATTCCCTTAAGTATCCAAACACATACTTCTGACTACACTACAATGCCAAGCAGTTATAATTCAACTTCCGCCATTGGCCGATTAGACCTGCACATGTGTATACAGTCCCACTATGTTTACCATCTTGAAGACATAAGCAAATAAACTGCAGCTATCCATTCTGGAAGGATTATTTATTTTAAAAAAAAAAGCAATTCTATACTCCATTGCTTATTCATAACCTTCTTGGACCATCAGAAGAAAAAACCATCACCAGTACCAACTCAGCTGGCTTACAGTTTTTTATTTTTTATTTTTCCACCCTATCCTGGATTTTCTTTTGGTTACTATCCCATGCTTACTTCCTCTAGTACAAAATTAACTGTCACTGACAATTATCTGAGGAGAAGTGACTGAAAAAAAGGGTCCCTTTTTTTAAGGATTTTAATTTATTTTTATGACTTTAAAACATTCTTAACACCATGCACTCACTTTTTAAAGCAATATTTAGATTTTGTATGTACCAAAATATATATATAAAGAGAGAGAGAGAAACTTAAGATAATCATTAACGGCTACAGGATAATTTTATGTTGTATACTCTATTTAATTTTTAATTGAAATTATTCAATTGTTAATGCTGGTAATTTCTGATTACAAAAAGTAAAAGAATTTTTTCCTTGTGATTTTATAGAGAAAAATATTTTATTTTAAACTCAATAATACACAATATATTCAACTATGATATCAAAATGTTAATATTAAAAATAAGACATCTTTTAAAAAATCACTTATGCAAAAATTTGTAAAAAATGCTACTGTCTGGATTTTCATATTCAACACAGATTAATGATTAATTCTTTTACTATGATGGAACTTTCAAAATTCTTTTTTATTTATTTTTTTTAATACAGGCTCTGGATTCAGAAGCTGACCATGAGTTAGTAGATCCAGATCACAACCCACCTGACATTGAAGATTTATTAGATTTTGAGGATCTAAGTGACAGTGGACCCGAACTTGATACCCTCAGTGTTATTTCTACACCCAAACCTCAATTAAGGTAAACATTAATGTGTTTTATACTATTTGTTCCTGAAATTTGATTTATTGTAAAGTTGTAATTGAGTTTACATATTTTTAAAAACTTTTTTTAAAAAGTTTCTTAGCCATATTTGATCATCAGCTATTTTAAGTTTGATGTTGGATAAAAACCTTTCTCAATTCCTTGGTAACAACCTTGATTATACCAGCCTCTACTATGTTTTACCAGTAAATTCCACTATCTTATATCTCCATTTTCTGTCATTTTTTTTTTCTTCCAACTCTCTTTTTATTTCTTGGGCACTATTTTTTTTACATTTTGTACTGTTATCCTCCCTTCTAGCTATGTGTTCTGCTGACTTCTGTTTTTGTTGTTTAATAATTTCTTTGATACCACTTAACCTTAGTCTACTCTTTAATCCATGTTAATCTCTTTTTATCCCCTAAAATTATTTGTAGCATTGTCCTTTCCTTTGACCTTTGTATAAGTCTGAATTCATTTTCTCGGGACTTACTTAATTTCTACATTTCACAACCATATATTACAGCTGATATTATATAATGATTTTATATTTTACACTTTAAACATATTGGTAAGATGTGTATCATTATGTCTCTAAATGCTATTCAACCAATCATTACAATTTTCTTATTTCATTTTCAATATCTTTCTCTAATTTTATCAGTTCTAAGTCATATTCTTTTAACATCTTTTAAAACTTTAGTAAGATTAATACATGTAACTTATATTGGTCAAAATTTCAAGATACTATGGAAGCATTCATACCCAAAAATAAATGCTCAGGTAGGTTTAAAATACTTATTTGGTTTAATAACTTAAAATCCTTTTCTTATATAATTAAGATACTTTATCAAAGTCAGAATTAACTTAATTACTTAGGGGAGACAAAGGTTTTGCAGTATTTCAAGCATTTCAGCATCTGTTCACAAGTCCAAACTTATGGAGTTGTCAATTGATGGTGCTTTGTGAACAACCAAGTTCTGGGATGATGTATGAATGCTTATGCTTGCTCAACAGAAGGTTTTTCTGACCTCAATTTGTCTTCAAGGTTGGTGTGACCTTCCTTGAAATGTCTGAACTAGTTTTGTGCTACAGTTTTTAGGCTTTCTACATCATAAATTTCTTTTGCCACTGCCCTTACACTGTCATTTTTCCACAAGTAGAGTAAAATGGTTCTGATTGCAATTTTTCACCACTCAAAGGTGTAAAATAAAGAATAAACAATCATGTTATGTATGGAAAAAGAAAAAAATTCTGCAATGATTGGACTATAAATTGATTCAAATTAATGATATAACATTGAGATACAAGTTGTCATCATTGAAAAAAAAAAATTTTTTTTTTTTTTATTCAGTCTGGTAACTTGAAATATTGTAAAATTTTTGACTCACCCTCGTATGTCATCAAAAAAATCTCAAACATTTATCAAGTTCTATAGAGTTTACATAAATATAAAAACAGGTATGCAGTTTAACAATTGCCCAGTTGGCTGGGGCTGTAGAATACACCGACTGCTTCTCTGCAGAGGGGTAAGACCCCTCCCAAATGAGTGTCCTGGATATGACGGTAAACAATCTGATGGTGAGGTTCCAGTGATGCTGGGGCTTCATTGCCATTGTTCCCAGATCCACTCTGGCCCAGATTGGTAGCACCTGATAGGGCTTTTTCTATGGGTTAAATAGAACTAGACTGCATACTTATGTTAAGCTAAATTGTTTGAATTAGAACTGTTTGACTAAACTGAATAGCTTGAAATAGAAATGTTTTTGACAATTTAACTGTACTTATGCTAAACTGAATTGTTTGAAATGGAACTGTTTTTGACATTGAAACTCTACTTACACTAAACTAAATTGTTCAAGATAGAACTGTTTTGACATTTAACTGTGTGTAAACAAAATCTATACTTATACTAAACTAAATTAGCTGAATTAAAACTGTTTGAATAAACTGAATAGCTTGAAATAGAAATGTTTTCGACAATTAAATTGTGTACTCATGCTAAACTGAATTGTTTGAAATAGAATTGATTATTTGTATAAAAATAGATTTGGCATTAAATAACCAACAAAGGTTGATATGCCATAAAACCTAAACAACCAACCATCATTTTAACAATACTATATATCTATTGAAATTTTGTTTGCCTTATTGTATCTAGTCAGTGGCATTTTTATAAATGTTTAATTTACCTTTGTAAAATGATTGATATAGCAGAATTACAATTATCACAAATGAATGATTTATGTATTCTTCCTACTTCAGTTTCTGCTTTCTCTGTAGGAATGTTGCCTTAGAAGAATGTAACTACTTAAAATCTATGTTGGTGTAACAATTGTTATTTCTGGATATGCTATTTTCTTTGCATACACACTCTCTTTCTCTGTGGTGTTTCCATACCTGTTTTGAAAATAAGTTAGCTGTTGCAAATATCTCCTTGGTTTGGCTTGATGTAAAAACTCGGCTTCACCTAAAATATTTGTCAAGTATTACAGCTCTGGTTTATAAGCAGACTGTTTTTCTATCACTGAGTGTCTCTATGTCTGTCTATTTCTCTCTCTCTGTTAGTATGTGTATGTATTGCTGTCTGCTTCTGCACCCATGTATATGTGTTTGCATGTGCGGCTCTATCTCTTCATACATATGAGTTTATGCATCCCTTCTTATCTTTACTTTTGTAGATATTTGTTTCTGTGCATGTCTTTCCTCATCTACAATAAGATAAGTAGTGCAATTGTAATGCTTGCATTAACTGAACATTATTTGGATGGTCTTCTAGCAGAATGACAGAAAAAGAGAGAAGAAAAAAGATAAAAATGGGGTTTGGGCCTGAGATTTCATTACTGAACAAAATTAAAAGCCAATCACTTGACAATGTGGTAGAGGACTAGTAAAAAGCCTAATTTTGAGAATTCTCCAAAGAATAGGTATTTTATTATATTAGGTTGTTCAGAAAATGTCTGATTTTAATAAACTTATATTCTTGAATTAATGAATTTAAATTGTATGATCCCTGAACATCTATGCATTTCTGACATTGATTAACAAAGTTATTTATGCCCGTACAATAAAACTATAAAGGTTTTGATGCCAAGAAATCTTTAAAAGCAGTTTCTACTTCTCATTTGAAACAGGATGTTTTTTGGCATAAAAAAGTTTCTAAATGCTTGGTTGGTGAGAAATCAGAAGAATATGGTGGGTATGGAAAAGTCTCATATTCCAAGTCAGTGACCTTCTACAGTGTCATCCTGGCAACATGTAGTTGAGTATTTTTATGAAGGAAAATTATAACCAAGCTTGAATTCATGCAAAAAAGTAAGCATCACTTCTTTTTTTCATGTTCACAATTAGGGGCATATAACCTTCAAAATCAAATTCTGAAAGAAGTAATAGAAAATTAACAAAGAGGACACTTTAATCATTAGGAATGTGATTTTTTTTATATAACTACTATTAAAATAATGATAAAACAGAATTTAAACAATTTATACTAAAATCAGACAGTATTTTTGAAACAACCTGATAGTTAGATGGAACATATGAATTAATAGTCTATTGCTGAAAAAGTAAAGTTAAGGATTTTGATGAAAAATAAAATCATAATAGGTTCAAAATAAGGGATTGATAATTGTCCCAACATAAAGTAAATCAAATTATGTTCAAGAAAGAGCATGCAAAGAAGTGCATGGCTGATGTTGAAAATGTCAAATATCATAAATAAACATCAATACTTGAATTATTTCAAGGACCCTCCTCTTTGCATTAACAATGTACACAAAACTGGTTTGATTTACCATGCTATGCCAAATGGTTTCTTTGGTGAACAAATATGAAAATTTAAGTCAGAAAAAATAAAAAATGAATAAATAAAAAGTCATTGTGTTATGCTGTGAGAACATGTTTAAATTTGATAAGCAAAAGCTTTCAATGATAAGGAAAATTACAAAGCCCCACTGTGTCAAGGATTTTTTGCTAGTCACTTTGCTTTTGATCTACAATTATTTTTTTTTTTTTAATGCTTGAATGTGATGTCTCATTTTTATGGAGTGGCTGAAAAATTTGAATGATGGAGGAATTTTTTATTTAAATTATCACTTTCTTGACAAACTCTTAGATTTCTTAACACTCTGATAAAATTGTCATTTGACATAGCATTCTTAATAAAACCAATACAGATGGGTATCATAAATTTGATTATAACATTGGGCAAAATTAATTAACTACAGATTTAAGGTTGTTGAAAAATTTCTTTTAACAGCATTATTAATAATAAATGAGATTAGTGCAAAGGTGTATATTTTAAAAGTAATACAATATTGAAATGGCTACAATTGACATAATATTAAAGGTATACAGTGTTACATACATAAAGGAATTTCTGGGTTTCAACAAAATTTATAATACTACGACAAATAAAGATAATGTTATTTGTCTAAATTTCAGAAATGAAGATTGATAATTTTTATTTCTTAAAGCATTCAAACTGTCCTCTTCATCTTCATTGTTAAAGTCATAACGTTTCTGCTGTTGTACAACCTCCAAATGATTTCACTTAGAAGCTCTACTGGACAATTCAGCGTGAATTTTTGTGACTTATAAACTTAATGTCTCTATCAACGAATGAGGTACTACTCCTTACAATTGTGTACAATTTTTTACCTTAGCTCTCATCGCAATTTTTATTTTTGATATAGTGGAAGATCCTGAAACCCCCTGTGAATGGATTGCTCGGTCTATAAAAGACGCGAGTAAGCAGTAACCAAGTGGTAGAAGCGAGAGTACCCACTCTGGCATTCAAGATACAATCAAGTGTCCATATATTATTTGTACATTGTACTTTCAAACGATAAACTTGTTATACTTACTCTTCGTGTGGAGTCTTATTTATACTGAGTATATTCCCCCAGCGATATATCAGATTTGGCGACGAGGAATTTGAAACGGACTTACACCCAAATCTATATCAGATTTGGCGACGAGGGATTTCGAGAACGGACTCACTCCCAAATCTATATCAGATTTGGTGACGAAGATTCAAGTACGAACCCACATCCAAATCTATACCAGATTTAGTGACCAAAGATTCGTCAAAATAAACTCCCATCCAATCTATAAGATTGGACGAACGACGTAGTTTTTTTGTCACCATATTAGGTGGACCAGTTAAAAAAAAAAAGAATTTTTTTTCAACACACCCAGAAATATAACAAGGATTTGAAGTACTTCAAACAAGCGTGAATAAATAAAAAAACAACAGTGGTGTTTAAAAAAAGAAAAAAAAGTAATTGTCCCGCCCCTCCTCATTGAAAGAAAAAGTAAAACTACGTCTTTCTGGCCAAAACTATTTAATTGTTGGTCAACTGTTTGGTTGGATTTTTATTTGTAGTACAACAATTGCAACAACAGTTTGTACAGCAACAAGAAAATTTCCAGAAACAACAGACAGATGTGCAAAAACAAATTGTAAAGCAGCAGGACATTTTGCAAAAAATAATGTTAAAGCAAGGTGAACGGGAGAAAGGTTCGAACACTTTTTCTGCAGAGGGCTTAGCAAATTCGCGGTCAGAATTTACCTGAGGAAGGAATTACTTTTCCTGCGTACTTCAAAAGGTACAAAACCATTTTTACAAAAAGGTGTCAATCATGGTCCAATGAAGAAAAAATTATGTTAGTACTACAAAAGTTAGGCGCTCATGAAAACACGAAATATATGAATTACATATTGCCGAATAAACCGGAAGAGATGTCGTTTGAAGAAGCTTTAGAAACTCTATTCAAAATATTTGGATAACAGGATAGTTTGTTTCATACCAGGTATAAATGTTTGAACATAATTAAAAAAGACGAAGATTTCGTAGTATACACCGGGAAAGTAAATGCCCAGTGTGAATGGTTCAAACTTAAAGACCTTAAGGAGGACATGTTTAAGTGTTTGATATTTGTACAGGGCTTGACATCAAATAAAGATAAAGTGATTCAGTCGAAGATATTGACCATGTTAGAACAAGATACGGAGATAACATTGCAAAAAGTATCGGAAGAATGCCAGAAATTAATTAATATCAGATGGGATAACGTGTGTATTAAAGAAAAAAACGTTGCCTGAATAAATAAAGTCAAACGTGACAAAGAAAGAAAGGAAAGTGAACCTTATGAAAGAAGGGTAAAAGAACACTATGAGAGAAAAATTTATTGCAAAGCATGTGGAAGTTCGAATCATACTACAAGTAGATGTTATTTTAGGAACAAGATTTGTTTTGAATGTGCTCAGAGAAATTATCAGAAGCCTTAAAAGATAAATGCAGTTTTATCGAAAGTTATGAAAAATAACAGGAAAAGAAAATATGTAGACATGAAAGTTAATGGTTGAAATATTACTTGTTTGCTGGATACAGGGAGTGACATTTCTACAATTGACGAAACTACCTGGAAAAAGATAGGCAAACCTGAATCATGAAATACAGGCAAAATAGCAAGAGGTATTTCGGGAAGCAAGCTAAAATTCAAAGGAGAATTTGATGCTAAAGTAACACTCAACGGCAAAACGCATAAAACAAAGATCTATGTCATAGCAGGGAAAAATGCAAATTTATTCATCATTGACTTAATAGTTTTATTTGATTTATGGGAGAAGCCAATAAACGCGTTTTGTAGGAAATTAAATGCCTTGAGTATGGGAAGTCCAAACAAACTGAAAAGTTTGTGAATAAGTTAAAAAGTAAATTTAATAAAGTTTTTGTGGACGAACTTGGTTGTTGTACGAAGACTGAAGTGAGATTTGAACTCAAAGACAACGTAAAACCAGTATTCAAGCCAAAAAGAAAAGTCCCGTTTTCATCGTTAGAAACAATAGACAGAGAGTTACAGAGATTAGAAGAAAATGGAGTAATTAAAAACGTAGACTACTCGGAATGGGCATCACCTACAGTCTACGTGAAAAAGAATAAGATAAGGGTCTTTGCAGATTTCTCAACCAGACTGAATGAATGTCTAAGGGATCTCTCATATCCACTTCCCACACCGGAGGAGATATTTTCAAAGTTGAATGGAGGCAAAGTCTTCTTGAAAATTGATTTGTCAGAAGCTTATCTGCAAGTCAAAGTAGAAGAAGAATGTACAAAGTATCTAACCATTCACACACATAGAGGTTTATATCGACTGAGACGGTTGCCTTTCGGTCTGAAGGTAGCACTGAGTCTATTTCAGCAAATTATGTTTTCTGGTCTGGAATATGCAATGCCATACTTAGACGATAATTAATAAAGAGTGAAAATTTCAAGGAACACAAAAGTCATGTCCGAGAAGTTTTTAAAAGAATTGAGAAATACGGATTTAAGGTCAGACTTGAAAAGTCCAAATTTTGTATGAACAAAATAGAATATTTGGGTCAGATAATCGATCATGAAGGAAGAAGATTGAACCCAAAAAAGAATGGATGCCATAAAAAAATATGCCTGTTCTGGATAACATAACTAAACTACAATCATTTCTTGGTTTACCAAACTATTACAATTTATATATTCCTAATATGCACGAATTCAGAGTGCCATTGAATAAGTTATTGAGTAAAAATAAAAAGTGGTGCTGGGCTAAAGAATGCGACAATGCATTTAATAAAATAAAGAAGTGCTTATTATCGGATTTAGCTTTAGCCCACTAAAAAAGGAGTTAATTGTAGCTTCAAACGCAAGTGATTATGGCATAGGGGCCGTGCTGCTACACAGATTTGAGGATGGAGTAACAAAACCTATAGCTCATGCTTCAAGAGCTTTACTACCTGCAGAGAGAAATTATAGTCAAATTGAGAAGGAGGGACTTGCAATAACGTATGTTGTGAAAAAGTTTCATAGATTCATTCACGAGAGAACATTCATTCTACAAACTGACCATAAACCGTTATTGTCGATTTTTGGTTCGAAAAAAGGGGTTCCTACCCACTCTGCAAATAGGTTACAAAGATGGAGTGTGATTTTTTAAAATTACAACTACAAAATACAATATATGCCATCCAAGAAAATTGCATACGTGGATGGTCTTTCGAGACTAATCCTGGACAACCCTGAACTGTTGGAAGAAACAGTGATTGCAGCACTGAAGCAAGAACAAGAACTAAAGGAAGTATTGATTAATACTGTTAGTGAAGAAAATACACTGGAAGAAATTAAAAAAGCTGCAAAAATGGATGAGTACATAATCAACATGAATAAACAAGTGAAAGGGAACAAGAAAAATAAAAAACTAAAAGTATCGCCATTTTCAGTATGTGACGAAACTTTGATGTATACTCAAAGAGTAATAATACCATGTGTCTTACAAAAGAAAGTTTTGAAAGAATTTCATTTGGGTCATCCGGGTATATCCAGAATGAAATCAATAAGAAGTTACATGTATTGGCCGAAAATGGACCAGGACATTGAGGATTTGGTAAGACATTGTAAAGGGTGTCAATTAGCAGCCAAATCACCACCAGTAAGAACTCAGCCCTGGGCAGATATGGATATCCCTTGGTCACGTATTCATTTGTACTACGCAGGGCCATTAAATGGATATTATTATTTGGTGATCATAGATAGCTACTCTAAATGGCCGGAAGTTTTTAAATATAAACACCCAACAGCTACAAATATGATAAGAGCGCTAAACGAAGTGTTTAGTCGGCTGGGAGTCCCTAATACCATAGTAAGTGACAATGAAGCGATATTCACTGGAAGTGAATTTAAAGTTTATTGTGATTCGTTAGCAATCGAATACATAACACCGATGTATATTCCTTGATCTAACGGGCAGGCAGAGAGGTTTGTCGATACATTTAAACGAGCGTTAAAAAAAGCCAAAGGGTTCGACACTGAAGAGAAAAACATTCAAACTTTTTCTGATAGTTTACAGAATAACGCCCAATCAGAATATAAAGGGAAATTTATCGCCTGCTGAGATCATGTATGCAAAGAAAATACGTTCAGTATTTGACAGGTTGTTGCCAAATAGAAAGAAGAACTATATGAAAATAAAGACGAACTATAAATTGTATAAAGAAGGGGATAAAGTCTTCTTTAGGAAATATCAGACTGGAAAATGTTTTTGGGAGGATGGTATTGTAACTAGAAGAATCGGAAGAGTTATCTACATAATTCAAGGATCAAAGTTTGTCTGTAAGAGACATATCAATCAATTGAGACCCCGATACATAGAAACCGTCCAAAATAATGAAGAAATTCCAATGGAGGTATTGTTTGACTCTTTTCAAATAAAACCACCCATGAACGTTGGAATGCCAATAGGGGCAACAACGAAACAAAAAACTACTGATTCTTCTAAATGTGAAAGTACATGGACTGAGAGGAGAATTAGTAGTAGGAAGAGGAATAAACACCTACATCTTAATCCTAAAAGAACAAAATACTGAAAGCAAAATTCGATGAAGAATTCAGCTCGTGGGAAGGTGATATAGTGGAAGATCCTGAAACCCCCTGTGAATGGATTGCTCGGTCTATAAAAGACGCGAGTAAGTGGTAACCAAGTGGTAGAAGCGAGAGTACCCACTCTGGCATTCAAGATACAATTGAGTGTCCATATATTATTTGTACGTTGTACTTACAAATGATAAACTTGTTATATTTACTCTTTGTGTGGAGTCTTATTTATACTGAGTATATTCCCCCAGGGATATATCAATTTTAAATCTAGCCTTCTAAATACTTATCTAGTGCTTGTAAGGGAAATCATCTGACGGTTGCAATTTTAATCTCAACTACAGGTAAATAACAAGGAATGCTTATTATAGCTTAACACTTGTACCCAGAAATAGTTAATGGAATTAGAACAGTCTATGCACCATGGATTAACTAAAGGGTTTGCTTTGAAGTTCTGTGTGGGCTCCAGAGTGTGACATGAAACACCTGAAGAAGGCTGAAGGACACATCAGCCGAAATGTTGTGAATTTAACAATGAAGATGAAAAGAATAGTCCAAAAACTCTAAGTGATGAAAAGATTATATAGTTGAACAAATTGTAGAAAAGCGTAACTAATAACAGTATTAATCAAATTGTAGAAAATATTGATAACAGCATACTTAAACCTGAAAATACAAGGAAATTTATAAGGAAATAAAATCAATCCTATATCCACTTATGGTATTTATAATTCTAAATCCATTAATAAGACTTTAAAAATTTATTATATTTTTGGTCTTTTTCATAGATATATGTTTAATGGGACCAGCCACTTATTGGGACCAAAATCAATATAGACCTTTTATCTGAAATGGGGTTTTAAAATCCTACTGGGGGTGTCCCTGTGGTGCAGTTGAAAATGTGCTGGACTGTGACATTATAGTAAACAAGTTCAAAATCCAGTCATGCTAATACGTTCACTTTCACACTAATACCCTTGGGAAAGATACAAACCGTCTTATCTCCTCCAGCCATGCAGTTCTTCTACAAGGACGGCTTTACCATTGAATAACACACAAAGGTTGATATGCCATTAAACAAAGAAACCAAACCATACCATAAACTGCAGTGTATATATTGACTCTTAAGCCTTAAAAAAATGTTTACTCATCTTGATTCTTGAGAACATTCTATTACTTTCTCTTTCACATTTTGAAATGTTCTTATTGTGATAAAAGCATACAAACTTGTCAATTCCTGAATATTGATTTGATAAGTATATTACAACCTTGTCCACCATATATATATATATATATATATATATATATATGTGTGTGTGTGTGTGTCCACCACACACACACACACACACATATATATATATATATATATATATATATATATATATATATATATATATATATATATACTAGGTCCTAGTTTAATTTAATGATTTATTTGAGTGTTATTTTTTCATTTTTCTTTGAAATAAAATCATAAATAGATCCTTGTGTAATAAAATTGATTCTATAGAATAGTTCACTCCTAGAACTTTTGTATATATGAAATCAAATTTATTTAAAAGGTATCTGTCCTAACCCATGAAAGCACTTTAATATAAAGTTTTTAAGAGTTTTAAAAAGCTGAGAGTCCCAATGGTATAATGGCTAAAGTGCTGAACTATTGCTTCAAAGTAAGAGAGTTCAAACTCCAGTCATGTTCTTATGTTCTCTTTCAAACTAATATCTTTGGGAAAGGTATGAACCCTCTTATCCCTCCAGCTGATAAGTATATGAATGAAATGTTTGTATTTATCAAGTTTATCAGTTCAATTATCAGTATTATGAGTCTTCCATAATCATTTGTTGGTTCATTTGTTTACTTATAATTTTTTGCTTTGAAGTTTTAATACCTCTAGTAAAAAAAGTATTTTTTGTATTGAATCAAGAAACCAAAATACTAACTTGTTTTTGATGTTTTCTTTTATGCCTTTTACTTGAAATCATTTGCAACAGGAGGATCAGATTAATTAAGATTGTATTTGTGCAGAAAACCCTTTGGGTTGCAAATAGTGTAGGAAACTATTAGGTATTCACAGCAGCAGTGATTCTGAGTAATCAGGTATAATTAGCAATTTATGCAATAAATGATCCACTGAACTAATAGTTAGATATATCATTTGACTTGGTTTAAAATTGTTGACTAACATTCTATGAACCATATTTTGAGTTTGCATGTTTTATCTATTTTATTTAAAACTAGTATATTATCCCTAAAAAATGACTTGATTTATATATTGATCATCATTTCTTCCTCAGATCAGTGTCTGCCTAGGATCAAACTGTCACTTGCTTCAAATTGTGCACTCTGTGGAAAGTTGTGCATGCAAAAATATATATGGATACATATTATATGATAATATTTGCAGTATTAACCATTTGTTGAGATGTTTTAAGAGGAATTTTATAAATTAGTATTCTTAACTATATATTAATGTGTACTATCTCTGTCCCATTTTAGTTGTTGTTTTTTTTAATATTTGTTATCAATTATTTTTGCTCTTAGCTAAAAGAAAACCTGTCTGTCTTGTTTATTGAATTAGTTAACTTTTAAGCTACTGGCAAAGGACCTAACTAATGTAGTATCTGATAGTGAACCATAGATATGACTTCAAATCCAATCACTCAAACCACTTTGCTGTCTCAGCATTTATGTGCATGAGTTTATTCTTAATAAGTTCTGAAGTTTAATTATAAAAATAACTTTGCCTTTATGCTTAGTTTTCTTTTTCACTACTCTTTTTTTTTTCTTTTTTTTTTTTCTTTTTTTAAGAAAATACCTCATTAGTGTTTATTTATTGATTTACAAGACTTTTTTCTTTTTTTTTTTTCCCCAGAGTAAAAAATAAAAATTTAAATTTCTTTTGAATACTTGCTGATTATCTGAAATCATCTGACGTTCACCTTGGTGCAATTTGTTCATCAAGTATCTAAATAAAAAAAAAAAATTGACAAGATCACTTCTGAATATCTTAACAAGTCTTATCATGCACAAAGCTAGCAAGAAGCAAAATAATATTGAAGGATTTTTCTTGATTTTTTTATGCTTGTCTGATTTTTTTTATCCCTCCACTCTCAGATTATTTTGATCTTTTTTTCCTCCATTATTAATATTTGTTTTATATTTCACTTTTAATTCTCGTCTTTTTCAGACCATTCTTTACTGCTAGAAGTAATTTCAATGAAATTTCTGATGTGCCAAAGGTAATTTTTTTTTTTTTTTTGTCTTCTTTGAATGTTCACTTTTGTTTGGTTTTTTTTGGGGGGGGGGTCTTCATCTTAATTCAATTTAAAAAAAAAACATTCACAATTTCTAAATGTAAAATTTCTTCTTGCATAAGAAAATATTGCATATTAAATCTTTATAAATCGGGTTTTTATTCTTATTTATCAACAAAACATAATCAAAAAGTTTCTGGATTAGTTTGGTAATTCAAGGACAATTCTGACACTCCACATAATTTTATTTTACTTTAAACATTTTTATCATTCAAATATAACTCCATAATTTCCATTTATTTACCATCTTAAATTTTTGCAAAGGCAAGTTTAACACAATGTATATAGTAATTTACTTAGCGTTTTGCTCAGATATGGCACAAGGCTGTATGAATGGATCACCCAATGAGACTCAAATTCACTTGTGATGGTTTGCTAGTCAAGCTTGCTAACCATTACACCACCCAAGGGGCTCAGTAATGTACATATTGTTATCTGAAAAATGATAGGATTATACTTAAGGTGTTACTACAAAACAATTGAAGATACCCTATTTGTTTAAATCATAAATATTTCTATTTAGTTGTTTTAGTTGTTGAATCTTTATTCTTCCAGGAACTTTTTGTTCACACATTGTATTGTTTATAAGCAATTTTCACTTTTATTTTTAGTCCTTTCTTGTGTTTCTGAGATATACGACTTTTATTTTGCTTTTTAGGGTCCCACTTGTGAGTATCAGACCATAAGCTGAATTGACAAAAGTTCTATATTGACAAATCATTCATTCCTATATTAAGTAGATCAATTCAAAGTATTTAAACATTTGGCTTAAGAAACATCAGAAAATCAATTCAGAAATCTAAGCAAATGATCATAAAACTTTTTCTAAAGTTATAGGTATTATTAAAAGATATAATTAAATTGGAATTTATTTATTCTTAAAAGTGATACTTAAATATACAACAAAGTAATAACTATTGTAATCAACTAAAGACAAAATGACTTCTAACAACATCCTTTTAAAAAAAACAAAAAAAATAATCCATCATAAAATAAATGTTAACTTCATTGGCTTTAATTACCTTAATAGGTAGTGTTCACCAATGGCCCAGGAGACTGGGGTTCAATCCCAGGTCAAGTCATACCAAATACTCAAAAAATAGTTCTTGATACCTCCTTACCTAACACTCAGCATCATAAGGTATGTATCAAGGATAAAGTAGGGCAATCCAGGGAAAGGAGTAGTGCTCTCTCCTACACCTCAGTGTAGTAGCTATTGAAAAGGGAGCCTTTTGAGTCATCCTCAGCTATGGTCACCAACTTTACTTTTTACTTTATATGTGTGTGTGTGTGTATATATATATATATATATATATATATAACCTTTCAAATGCATTTTTGCCCAGTCGGCTGGGGCTGTTGAATACACCAACTGCACCTCTGCAGAGGGGTAAGAACCTGCAATGAGTGTCCTGGACATGACACTAAACAATTTGGTGGCGAGGTTCCAGTGATGCTGGGGCTTTGTGGAATGCAGAACAACCCTTCATAGCCATTGCTCCCAGGTCCACTCTGGCCTGGTGTAGTAGCACCTGATAGGGCCCTATCCATGGGTTAAATAGAACTAACAGCAGACTTATGCTAAACTGAATTGTTTGAAATAGAAATGTTTTTGACAATTAAATTGAACTTACATTTAAACTGCGTGCTTATGCTAAACTGAATTATTTGAAATCAAACTGTTTTTTGACATTGAAATTGTACTTACACTATACTGATTTGTTTAATATAGAACTGTTTTGACATTTAACTGTGTATAAACAAAATCTGTACTTATACTAAACTGAATCAGCTGAATTAGAACTGCTTGACTAAACTTAATAGCGTGAAATAGAAATGTTTTTCGCAATTAAACTGTACTTACATTTAAACTCCATCCTTATCCTAAACTGAATTGTTTGAAATAGAACTTTTTCATAAAAACAGATTTGGTGTCAAATAACCTACAAAGGTTGATATGCAATAAAAACCCAAACAACCAACCAATCAAATGAATTTTGGTTCTTGAAAAATTATAGATTAACATTTTTAAACCAATGCAAATAGGTTCATTAATATGATAACTAGCATAATCCACTCGTAAACCAATTTAACTTTTTTCATAAGATATATTAAGAAAAATATAAAGAAATTATTTAGCATCTGTCTAAAAGTTTTTATTCTATTTTAGGATAACTTACAGAAGTGTAATTCTACATTTAATGAAATTTATTTGATGCAGAGTAAAGTAAAGTTGTGACCTTAGTCGAAGGTGACTCGAGGACTTCCTTTTCAATAGCTACTACACCGAGGTGTAGGGGAGAGTGCTACTCCATTCCCTGGATTGCTTCACTTTACCCTTGATCCTTATCTTATAATGCTGAGTGTTAAGCAAGGCGGCATCAACTACTTTTCTTTTAAGTCTTTGGTATGACTCAACATAGTATTGAACCCCGGTCTCCCGGACCATTGCAAACACTCTACTCATTAGGCCAGTGGCCCAGTCCCTATTTGATACATAAACACCTATTAAAGAAATGAAAACTTAGAAATAAATGAAATTACATAGTGGTTATTGTTTTTCAGTTTTCTGAAAATTGGCAAAATAAATTACAAAAAACTTCTCATGTAGCTGCAGATGACAATATACACATTTGGAGATGTTCATACATTGCAAATGGTCATAATAATCAGTTAATCATAATTGGGACCTGGCTACTATTTGTCAATAACTTTGAGAAGAGTCATTAATATACTTTTTTTTATACCTTTGATATATTATTTTTGTGGAGAATTGGGCCTGTTCTTCATTTTTTTTTTATATTGTCAGTAATATCAAGAATATAAAGAATAGGTTCAAAAATTCTGGTATCATTTATAAATTTTTATGAGAGGCTATTTTATTATATATTTGTTTATTTTTATATATATATATATATATATATATATATATATATACACACACATCTATGGGAAAACTATAATACTTGGTTTTATTAACATTCACAGAAAGTACTTTGATTTTGTATTAAACCATCCAAAAAGGAAGTGTTCTTCTCATTGTTTTATCAATGACATTTTTTTTTATACAAATTAACTTTATATTTATTCATCTTCTCCTTCCCTCTTCCTTCTCTTCATTTTCTGTTACCATGTATTGCAGGTGAGCCGTCCTTTATTACTTTCTGGGTCAGAACAATCCAAGCATGCCTAAATTTGTGTCACTAATGTACAGTCTTATTCTTGACTCTGATATGACTGGCCTCATCCTTAGGGATTGTTGTAGTGATCAGTGTTGTTGTCATGTGTGTGTGTGTGTGTATGTGCTGGAATGGTAACTATAGTAATCAGCTTTATGCTGTCTGTTCAGATGCCTTGCTGGTTAGTCAGTGTTTGTAGCTCTGTATTTACAAAGTCCATTTGTTACCTTTTTCCCATTTTGTTTTTTCCTTGTTTGATATGAAGATATTTTGACCTTTTTCCATCAAAACCGTGTGTGTGTGTGTGTGTGTGTGTGTGTGTGTGTGTGTGTGTAAACTCTTCTAAATCTTAAACATGCAAGCAAATGATATCTGAGAAAATTTTCTAGAGTTGATACTCAAAAGAAAATTAGAAATCTAGTGCAAACTTTTGGAAAATTTATTTGTTCAGTCTTTTACTTCTTTTTTTGCTAGTAAAATATGAAACGCATTCGTCTCTGGATTATTGAAGAAACATACTTAGTATATTTGTTTGTTGTCTTATAAATCATTGATTGTAACCTATACCTCCTCTTCCTCACTATCAAATGATAAACCTAAGCTTGATTGATCCTTTTCACAAAGATATTTGTAAAGTTCTTCAATAATAACTCATTTTGCCATCTTGAGATAGGAGAATAAATTTGAAACTACTTTCTCAAACTACATAGTTTCTGGTCATTGATTGTTTGGAAGAAGAGGCTGCCCATTTTGATGACTTGACTCATAGAGAGAACTTGAACATTATTGGTCAGAGTAAAATAGAAATTTTCATCATTTACATTGTGGTATAATTATATATGTGGTGCATTCAATAAGTTCCACGACTTTTTTTGTACAGGCATTTAAAATTGTCGTAGACTCTTGAAAATTCAGTATGTTATTGCTATACATCTTATGAGATGACTGACCAATTTTTATGATTTCAGGTTCAAATGAACAGCTACAGCAGGAATTGGAATACCCCCTACTAAAGCCTGATTGTCACAGCTGGTGAATTTCAAAAATGCAATCTGGACGTGAGGACACTTTAGAAGAACAATATGCAGTAAAATACTGTTTTAAACTTGGAAAAAATGCCACGTAAATGTATGGAATGCTTCAAACTACTTTTGGAGCATCTTGCATGAATCGAGCATCAGTTTTTGAGTGGCATAAGAAATTCAAGGAAGGCAGGGAATCTGTGAAGGGTTGATGAGAGGTGTGGGAGGAGTAAGGAAGTCAATACACCAGAGTTGATTGGCCAAAGGGTTAGGGTTACTATATTGAGGTTTTAAGGGAGTTCAGGAAGAGATTCTGTCAGAAGAGGCCAGCAGTGTTCAAATCGGGTCAGTTGCATTTCCACCAGGACAATGCACCAGTTCACAACTCCATCCTTGACACAGACTATTTGACCAAGATGGTCATCAAGACAGTTCCTCAGCCTCCTTTTAGTCCAGACCTTGCTCCCTGTGATTTTTAGTTATTCCCTAAGCTCAGAGGCCGTCGTTATGAGACAATTGAGGAGATGAAAGAGGCTGTGACGAAGGTCATTGACATGCTCACACAAAAGGATTTCCATGGGGCCTTCCAGAGGTTGTTGGAATGGTACAACAAGTGCATTGCAACTGGAGGAGATTACTTCGAAGGGGACTAGAGTTTCATGTGTGTACTATCAATAAAAGTGCCCATACGAAAAAATTCTGGAAACTTATTTAATGATCCATGTATGTATGACTGGTTATAATGTGGAAACCAATGTTACTTAGCAGACTAAAATTATTTTAACTGTTTTTATATCTAAAATTATTGCAGTAATGTCCATTGTAAGTTTATAGAAAAAGACTGATTTATTCAGTATATAAATATAATTTCATACCAATATTTTCTTTAAAAACATTTTGATATTTGAAGTGATTACAATTTACAATCTTATTACTTGAACTGAAACTGTTTATTAGTTGCAAAAGTAAGTTAAAAAATAACATAAAAAATATATTGTCTTATGTATATAAATGTCATTTTATTTTGTATGAATACAAGAGTAATGGTTATTAGAATTAATTGATAATGAAAAAGAGGTAATTCCTCATATCCATTGAGAAATCAAGGTAATAGACAATGACATTTTATGTATTTTTCATGTATGAGAGGTATAAATGATCAAAAAGAAATATTAATGTTGTGCTTGAATTTTAAGCCATTTTTAATAATACTTAAACTGTTTCTTATATCTTTAAGTACCTGTTTTTCTTCTGAATATTTCTGCAGCAGTATGTATGTGTTTTGATTTAAATAAACATTATTTTTATCTTTAACATAATTCATGTTACTTCTCATGGACCATCTCACCCAAATGTGTCTAAATAGGAAGGCAGTTTTTTCATTTAACTTTTCAATCATTTTTCTATAAATTAATTTTTTCCTTTTTTTTTTTTTTTTTCCCCCCTTAGATTTTTGTTTTTATACTTCATTCTTTCTTTTTCCCTCTTGTGATTTCACTGTCCATCCCATTTGTAATTTGAATGTATCTATTCTATTTTATCCATATTCACCAAATGTTCAAAACCTTTGTTTATACAATTACAAGTATTAATAAAAAAAAATATTTCAGATTTATAAAATGTTGTATATCTATTGTACATGTATTTGAGACAATGAGTCTATCTCTAGAAAAGACACTTGATTCTGATAGATATTATTGTGATCATGTCACTACTTATTTTGACTATTTCTTTACTGTGTATCTCATTAACAAAATTATGACAATCTTTCAGCTAGAAATGTTTCTTAGTTCTATTTGGTTGTTATAAACTCAACTGTTCCATCATTTCTATGTTTGATATTAACTTTGGTGATGCTTTAAGGTTTTGTACCTCAGCTCATTTAACTTTAATTCAGATTGTACCTCTGCTCATTTAACTTTATTCCAGATTTTAAAAAAAATCATCATACAGTTTTTCATATCATGTCCTGTTGAATTTCTATCTAGGTAATACACCAGATTTAGTTATTCATCTTACAAGACTTCATTTTGGTTATCATTTATCCCCTTAATAAAATAACACAAATCTCTTTTAGTTATAAAACTTCTAGTAACTAGCACATTGTTTTATTTTGTACATTATGATCAGAAATTGAATTAATATGAGGTATAAATAATCCTGCTGACTTTCATTGTTATACTGTTTCACTTAAGAATGCCAATTTCCATTTTCCTATTGAATTAATATTTATATATTTTGTTTATATTCACAATGTTCTTTGATCATCTTTTGGTACTACAATATTAAGTTATTCAAATACATCGTCCAATAGAGATTAGCCTTATGAAATGATACTAATGCAAATATGTAACATTCAGATACCTTAAAAATTATATAACAATTCTAGTAGCTTTTGGGAGAATACTAATAAGTAAAAAAAGTTTTATGCAAAATTATTATTAACATTTGATAATATTAATTCTTGTTGCAAGATTATATGATAATGGACTCTTATTCTGGTAAACAGAAACTGGTCAATCTCTCACTAGTTCATCACCTTCAACTTACTAATATTAAAACGTGGAATGATGATTTGTAATATTTTCTGGCAAAACTAATCTAAAGAGAAAGTTATTTATGAACCAATTGATATGTGAAAATAATTGATAGGCTTTAGTAATTGTCTGCAAAATTCTTCATTAAAATGAAGTAAAGAACATGTATTGGATAGGTTAGTTTTTCTTGTATATGAAATCAGCATTCTTTGAAATATTGTGTTTTGCATCCTTTAAATTTTTTAGTAACAAAAATAAATTAAAGTTGCTGATCATTCAATAGAATATTGGAAAATTATCTTATCTAAATTATATTTATCCTCAAAATTAGGATCTATATATTAGATTTTAACTAAAAATAACTATATTTAAATGTCTTGGTACTTGGACTAATGGGGAGTCCCTATAGGGTAATAGCTAAAGTGATGGATTGCAGTCTCAAGGTGAATGATTTCAAATTCCAGTTACACTATTATGTTCACTTTTAAATTAATACTCTTAGGAAAGGTATGAACCCTCTTATCCCACCAGCTATAGGGTAAATAGTATCACTACTATTCTTCTACAAGGTTATCAAATTGATGTTTCAGTAAAGATTTTATATAATTTATGATTTTACTAGATTTGAGAGATGCCCATTATGTTTCCTATTTCCAATTTCTTAATTGAATTCTACATGGTTTTTCAACTCTATTTGTTCTATGCTTATATAGCAAAAATCTATATTACCTTTTGGCTTCCTACTGTTGGCTTGTCACCTTTTAAATGTGCTTTTAGGAATTACTTTCATTATTCTGTTTGATATTATTTTCTATATTTAGCTGAGTATATATACCCCAGTGTCTATACTTATAAGTTAATCCTCTTACTATATTCTTTTTCTCCCCCATCAATATGCTTATTGTATTGGTATGTATCTTTAACTTTGTTTTAGCTTTATCAATTTCCTCTGTACACATGAGGAAATTGATCAACTTGAGAGTGTGCTCTTTCAGTAGTAATTTTTTTTTATATCATGCATTGGTAGGTATCTGCTCTCTACTTCCTTTTCTTTCATTGCATTTTGTTTGAGATCTTGGGAATAATTTTGTTGTCTTTGAATTCCATTTATTAACAGGGCAGTCCCGTGAAATGTGTTACTGACGACAACTTGAAGAGAACCGATTCGGACAGTCATGCGGTATGTGCTGTCCTGAGGCTCTGAAAGTTTTTAAATATTTGCTTGCACTTTTTTAATCTTGCACTTCCACTTTGGAAGTTCTCTTATTTCAATTTTGCTATAAAGAAAATAAAAATTAGAAAGAAAAAAGCTTATAAATTTATTTCTCATTTTTCCTTATCCTTTTAATTAAATATGTTTATCCTGAATCTCTTGAGTTAAAAACTAACCCCCCACCCAACTCTCATTGCTTTTTTTATTTTTTATTTCTTTTTACAACTTGCCTAATATACATGTGCAAAATAAAACTTCATGTTCTATTCTGTTTACAAATTTTATTTTGAACTTTTAATTTTGTTTTAAATGTCCTTAACTACATGATTTCTTACATTTTATTTTTTTTTTAATATGTTTAGTTGTTTGTCTTTCTCTTGAAAATTGTATTGAGGAGTATTAGTAGTTTTAGTCTTAACTTTTACATACAGATTTTAGATTTTCATATTGGATGAGTAAGTTTATGTTGGGTTAGTAATGGCTTTGTTTATACTGCAAATCAGTGTTTGTGGTAAAATTATTCATATCATCAAATTATTAAGGAAATAGTGATTGGTTTGAGGATATATATATATATATATATATATACACACACGCACACCAATTAGTGAGCAGAATAGCTTATGTTGTCATGAGTAATTTATCTACTAGCAGTTGAATAAATATTTAAAATTTATCCAGTTTTTACTCTATCTGGCCAGGAATTGTTCTTTGCTGTTGCTACCATTTACACACACACTAACAGGATACAACCCAAGGTCAATTTTTAAGCAGAGTTTAACTGGTTTGAATTTAGAGTTTGCCTTCTAGACTGATTGCTATACCAAGGTTTAAAATCCCAGTCTGCCCCGAGCTGGAGGGAGAACAGTTGGATTCATACCTTTCCCAAGAGTATTTAGCACTAAGTGAATGCTGCTACCATTTATCCCAGTAAAACTTGTTTTATTTGGAAAACTGACGAGCACCAATATGTAATCCCCATTGGCCTAAGAGATGTCATGAAAAGGAATAGCATTCTGCCAACCTAATAGGTTATAGAAAATACACATTCATTATGTTGTTTACAGTAAAGCATATAGTACTATAAAAATTTGCTGTTTAAAGTTAAGATTTAATTTTGTCTGTGATAATGTATCTTTTGTTTTTATTCTATTTTATTTTTTTAATGATTTTATTTATTTACTTTTTTTTAAATTGCAGTTGTCCTTGATATTTTTAATAGATTTAATTTTATCTACTAGTGCTTTTTCTGTTAACTTTTCATGTTCTTAGAAGTGATGACATTGTTTTGTAAATGCATGGTTATATACAAATTTAGATTATTAGTTTTAAGTTTGCAAAACTATTTTAAAGTTGGCAATTCTCAGTGCAATATTAAATTTTGGTTATATAAGTTTTATTTCTGTTGATACTGTTAAAATCATCATTTTGGTTATGAATTTTTCTATTTATTAAAAGGCTTTATACTTTTTTGTATAATGTTTTGTATGATTTTATCTTTTAATTAAAAGTTCAAACTAAAACACATAAACAGAAAATTTAATTGTTCATGGTGTGTCCAAAAATAAATTAAACTTTAGAAAATATATTACTTTTTCTAAAACTTAATGGTATTTGTCTTCAAAGTAGTCCCCATCTATTGTGGATATACCATTCCCAGCATGTTTTTCCAGTTTTGGAATGTGTCTTGAAGTTGTTTTGAGAACAGTGTGCAGGTTTCTCAGTGCATTTTCTTCCATCATTTGAAATTGATGAATTTTTAGTGCAGATTTCAGTTTTAAGAAAAACTGGTTTGCAGGAGCTAAATTTGAAGAGTAGAACAGCTGGGGAACAAAACTGTCTTGTGCTTCATCAAAAGTAATTTTTTGTGGAAAGTCGTTTGGATCATCTTTGTTGGGGGTTTCTTACTGGTTTAAAATGCAGGTACTACTTGTGATAATCTTGTTGTTATTGCATGTAAATGTTTCCATAAAAAATTTCCCTAAGAGATCATTCATTGTTTAACCTGGGAGAAAAATTATGTGTAGTGACACATACTTTCACTGTAGCTCCAATATTAACTTCTGTGACATATTGCAGGTTTTTTTTTTTTTTTTTAATACAGTAAGTCAGGGTCACTTTTACACATCATCTCAGTCATATGCACACTAAAATGTTCAATTGGTGTACTGTTTTAAAAGTTTAGTTTCTTTCTGGACACACCTTGTATTTTCAATCATAAAATGAACAAAGCTTTCATATAATAGATGAATATTGTAACATGTATATTAATTGCTAATGTGTAAAATGTTTATTTTATTAAACATTTGTATTTGATAGCTTTATAAATAATGTATTAAAGTTTTTTTTTTATCTCAAAATCCTTGGCATGTTAGATGATAATAATTATGTAAACAAATTATCTTTTTATTGATACTAATTGCTTAAGATAATGATTATTATAATAATTATAATGCATGTATCATCTTACTCTTTTTAAATACAGTATAATTAAATAATTCACGTTATGGTTATTATGATAATCTTTCAATTCTAACTAGTCTTATCTCATCTCATTCTCTCATCACTTATCTATACCTCTTTCCATGTTTCTGAATAGCTCACTTTTTCACCTGTCTTTATTGTACAGGTGTTTGCTCTTTAATCTCCAACGCCAGGCGGCACTTCTCACTAGACAGCCTGTAGATGTTTTTTTTAGTCTAACTTGTTACCCGCTCATACTTTGTAGCAAACTAGATGATCCACTGACTCAACTAACAGACACACATTTCTTCCTTGTGACTCTTAAATAATTTTTTTATTTTTTTAACTGGATTTTTTAAACCAATTTTTTTGTGTTTCAACCATTTCCATCATGGTACGTTTTAACTTTGTCTATATTTTCCTCTCATTGCATGTAAATTTAATGTTTCTTTCCTTCATTGTTTTGTTTTGAATTTTGTTTTAATGTTTTTGATATGTTATTTTGATATGATATTCAAAGGGATCTTGTACATTTGGAATTATGTTATAACAACTTTCTTTACAGTTTGTCTATTCCATACAAGCAGAATTCAAATTTTATTAATGCCGTATTATAGCATATTGGATAAATTA
Source organism: Sepioteuthis lessoniana (assembly GCA_963585895.1). NCBI lineage: Eukaryota > Metazoa > Mollusca > Cephalopoda > Myopsida > Loliginidae > Sepioteuthis > Sepioteuthis lessoniana. The sequence goes on from CAUZXS010001998.1 coordinate 53,468, forward strand.
CTTTTATATATTTTTGATTTTAAAAATTTCAACTATAATGATTTAAGTATCACAAAAATGTCAATTATTCTATTCTAAATAATCAACTCCATGATATTACTAGTCACATACAATATTTTTCTTTTGTGTTTTTAGAAATATTCTTTTTACAGCATGATTTTTATAAGTTTATACAGTATCATAACTGCTAAACTTATCTCACCTTTACAGCAACAATCAGTCTCTTCACATTAGATAATTTGTGTTTGATATTGATATTCTAAAAGTGTAATAGAAATGTTAATTGCTGAGAATTCAAAGCTTTCATTTTTAAAAATCCTTTTTTCAAAATTAGGTTTCAGGTGGGTTTTTTTGTTTCAATTTCCTTCAATATGTAGAGTTTTTTGTTTTGCTAACTTAGTTTATTCAAGATAAGTATCAATACTTTCATGTTTTGGCTGACAAATGTAATTCACATGACTACCATTAATTTGTAGAACTCATTAACTCCTGAAGGAAATCAACCCATTTGTTCTAGGCTCTGATTTATCAAGTTTCCATAAAAGGGAAAGGACTAAATGATAAATGAATATTATTTGTTGCTATACACTGAGGTTATATAAAAGAACAACTTTCATTATCTGTAAAGAAGAAAGATTTCTAGAACAATGCACCTGAAAACAAATTTGTCCACCTGGAATGTGAGAGCAAAGTAAATGGGAATGTTTTAATCAGAGGAACCAAAAAGTTGTACTGGTGATAATGTTAATTATTGGATAAAATCTACTGCATAAGTTTCATTTATAATATGGTTATATCTTGTAACTATATAATAAACCTCTTGCTGACTGATTTGACAGCTTAGGAAATATATCATTAAAAGCTGATGAAAAGATATTAATGCATTTAATTAGATAATTATACCTGTTTCAGGATTCAGTGATCTCATTACTAGTTTTAACTAAGTTTGAAGTTTGTTCAGCTTGAATTTTTGTCTTTTGAATGAGATAGCAATACTAAAGCACTCACAACATAAAAGAAAATGTATCTCTTTCTCTCTCTCACATACACACAGTTTGATAACTAATAAATTTAACTCTAAGAATCAAAGGAGAGGCAACAGAATTGACTACATTTACTTAAATTGGTATTGATTAATTGGCAGGAGAGTATTTTATAAAGCATGAATATGTTTTTTAAAGAGCATTAGTTATTATTCATATTGTAAAACCATATTTTGTCTATTTTTTAAACTTCAGTTCATCATTTATTTTTATTTTTATTTTTTTTATTAGGCATTGTCATATTTCATTTTTACATTTCTAATTTATCAAAATTTCATTATTTTCTTCAACCGCCTATGTTTTGATTTTACATTTTATAAGCTTATATGATGTTAGCATTAAGATTATAATTTCATGCAGAATAACAAAGTAAGTTTTGATTATTATGCATTAGCTTTTTTTTTTTTTTTTTAAACTGTATGATAGTATATTGCATTAATTATCAAGGTATGTAAATCCTTGTCCATTTTCTTAATTCTAGAATAATTCTGTATTACAGTCTATATAAAAAAAGGCAGTTTGAATCTGCAAATTAAGAAAACTTTGTAATCTGATCATGAACCCAAGTTCTACTCTAGTTACTTTGCTTACATTCTATATATAAACTCATATACATTATAAAAATAAAGTAATAAATTATATTTCAATGATTAATATCAACTATTTGGAAAAGTAAATTTGAATAAATACTTTCCTAATAGTTCTAAGAAAATTATCTGATTAGTTTGATCACTTGCTCTCTCACATGAAAAAGAATATCATCTTTCTTGACCCATGAAAATACGCCAAAAATAGCGTCTGTTTAAAAACATTATTTTTTAAAATATTTATTAGTACTATTAACTAATTAAACTTGGTTTTTAATGCTAACCAGAAAAATATTTATTTCATTAAGTGGGAAGGAAAAAAGATTACACAATAGCTATTAGAATTTCCTAGTCAAATGAAAACCAAAAGACATATCTTTAAAAAAAGAAATGCCTTATAAAATCTTGTAACAAATACCCACATCAAAAAAATAATGATCCAATAATCTTAGTAATTTGGTGGGGATGTCTTATTTGCACTTAAAAACAGTATTCATATAGTTACCAATCATATTACCCCATGTGTTAAAATGAATATTTTATCTGTTACACTTTTAAACTGATTTATTCCTTTTGGGTATTTTTTTCTTGAACTTATAAATGACCTTTAAATATTTTTTCATTTTTTTATGAGAAACATTTTCATACAGACTTAAAAAAATTCATTTTTGCATTGTCCATCACACAAGCTGGTCAATTTCACTAAGCATTCAGATTTATATTTTAAGTATTCAATATATATTAAGGCACTTGGTATTGGGATTATAATTTTTCTCATTGACCAACACCTAACCATAATTGAGCCTAAATTGCAACATTTGCAGTGTTTTTGGTATTAGCTTGCACTGATTATGTTGTACTGAACTAGCACTGTTTATAATCACAATATGCTTAACTATCTATTTACTTGATTCCCTACTATAAGTCCTGATCTATAAAAAAGCAGGAAAAACAAACAGGAAGAAGGGGGGGAAGCATATCACGCTTACACGCCCTTGCTGGCCTTCAGTCACCCTACCCTATTGCACTTGCATCCATACTGAGGCCTCTTTGATCCCCACATTTTTTAGTTGCATTCTAGTGCTCTTTAGTTTTGCTGTGTTGTTTCCCTTTTCTATTAGATAAACAAAATCAATTTTTTCAGCATCTTGGTTAATCTTAGCCATAGAAGAAAAAAATAAATGCAGTAGTTTCATCTCTTATAGAAGTGGATTTCCTTGTTAATTCCAAGGCCAAACATTACTATTTGGGAAGTGTACTGCTTTAGGCTGGCACTTTTATCTTTGTTGTTTTTATCTAAAATTTTCAACTAGTAACCTTTATCCTGTGTAAACAACAAAGATTAGCATGCCAGCTGAAAAAGTTATTAAATCATATTTCATCTTTTGGATAATAATTGATTTCAGTTATTAATAACTTCAAGATCAAGTTTCTTCACCTTCCCAAAAATCATTCTCTAGCTTCTGAATTAATGAGGAGATAATACTTTTAGTATATACCTACCATCATTAAACTTGATCCTGCTAGTCAAAATGACCTTAGGCCACTTCTTGAACATGCTACTATTCCGATAATCAAAAGCTGTTTACCAGATCAACAGTATTTATATTAAAATTTGTTTCTTCTGAACAATAAAGGTCTATTAAAATCTCTATTTCAGTGCTTCATCTTTTCCTGGTTTTAGGACAGTGCCTTTTAAAAATCCTCTTATGATTTAATTCTATTAAAGTCAGCCTATGTATTTTTTTTTTTAACTGATATTTTTAAAAAAATGTTAATTTAAAAAAAAAATTCCCTTATTATACAATAAACTTTTTTTTTCTCAGAAATTTTCTGTATAGATGTTTGAACATAGAAGGAAAAAAAAACATGCAAATGAATTCTTCTTTGTATCACAATGACATGAAAGTTTTCCAGGAAAAAGACTATTTCTAATTCCTGGTTTTATGCATATAATTTGATCAGTGTAGCTAATCCAGTAGATTTGTGCTATTTGCAATTATAAAATTTCAATTAAGTTAGTTATCTGCCAAAGGATCCCTCTTTTTATTTGGCTATAATAGAAAGTCTGTGAATTATTTGTATTTTTTTTTTTTTTTTGTATTAAGAATTATTCTCTTTATGGAAATAAATCAGTTGAAAATGAATTTGAAATTTCATTATAAAGGCGTAGATTAATCAAATGTACTCCCAAATGAAGCTGAGTATTTTGATAATCTGCTGGAATTTCAGTGCTATGGTTTTCCCATTGACTATTGCAATTTAATCAAGAGATTAAACTTCATGTATTGCTGTGCCTGCAGGTTCATCAACTAAATAAAAATTTGGTGTACATGTAGATATTTTTTCAGTCTAAATCATAATTTATGGCAGGAATATTTTTCTCTAGCTTATTTTGTCAAATCAAAGTGAAATTCAGAAAAGAACTCTTTTTACTAAAGGTACATAAAAAGGAAAAAAAATGTCTATCTTTAATAAGTCATTATAAAATTTCATGCTAACTTTTTGTTAATCCACATAAAAGAAAATAACATTGATGTTAAATAATGTTAAAAAAATGTTCATATTTATTAGACTTTGAATGTTAATCATGCCTGATTCTCCCTCATCTAATAATTGATAGTTATTTTGTCTATTTTTATTTTTGCTTTAATTCAGTCAATATTTTAATTCAATTTCTATATCCTGTTAATAAAATGTTTACTTGTTTTAATAATTGATTTAAAGAAAAAAAGACTGCCATTTTTATGTTTTGTTCAATTTGAATGTAAGGTCCTAATATCCCCTTTATATATATATATATATATATATATATATATATATATATATATATATATACACACACACATATATATAGCATGATGTTCTTTAATTTACATAACTACTTACCACAAATAAGCATGCTTTTATATTTAAATGAAAGGACAGGCTTTCAGTTAATAACAGGTGCATGATTTTATCACTCTTCCTTCAGTTGGTCTAACTTTGTGATGATAGACATGAAGAAGCCAGTGGTCAGTCTCAGTCCCTTTTTGTCACAGTTTGAATTAGTTCAGATCTTATGAAACTAACAGCAATCAATTTTATCTTTTTCAATCTGTCTGTATTATATATAAAACTATAAATCTGAAGCCCTCTGTATTATCCCATAGATTGGCTAGTTTGGGATCCAGGATTTTTCATTATTATTATTTTTTAAAATTCTTTTAAATTGACAAACTAGAAACTGAATCTTTAATGTCCAAAAAGCACATCTGTAGATATTTTTAGCTTTTTATAAGAGAAATTTATTTCTTAACCCTTTCACTCCTACTGGAACACTGGTGTCCCAGTTAAACTTCATTTTCATTTTAACCCTTAAAACATTACACTCAAAGCATAATTTTGCATTTCCAAACAAAACAAAAAAAGACTTGGTAATGAAAAGGTTTAAGATGGAGCTTTTATGCCATCAAACACCAACCAACCAAAGATGTAGCTTATCTGTTCAAAGCTAGCAGCACGAAGATCTTTTTTTAATTATTGCTAAACAATTTCAATCTAACTTTGTTGTGAAAGTGTTAATCCAAATAGCGTTATACAGCTAACTTTCTTCATATTTAATTTTGATCTATTAAAGAATAAATATCATTGAGTTATTGCTAATGTTCTGGAAAGAATAAGAAGAGTTTTCTTATTTCCAAAAGAAGTTAAATTTCTTTAAAAAAAAAACAAAAACAAACAGTTTTACCTTTTTTTAGATATCCAAACAATCTACATTGTATATCTGCTTGTATCACAAGCAGGAATTGTAATTATCACTTGAACTCTATGTACAATGACAATTTGAGGAATAATGACTAAATTTATTAAATTTTTAAAAATTATTTAAAATTGTTACTGGAATAATAGATTTATATTTCTAGTATCTTGTGTAATAAATAAATAAATGGGTGACACTTTAGTAGTTTTTAATCTATAGTCTTAAATTCAATTCATTCATAGATTCAAAAAGTAAACTATGGTAAAAACTTTGCCTCATTATATAATCAAGTGAGCCACTAAAGTATCAAGGTATATTTACTATTTTATTCATATTGAAATTTTATCATTGGTAAGATTATGAAATTGTATTGTTTTTTTTTTATAATGAATCATTTATCAATCATGTTATCACATAACAATTCACTTAGCTAACTTTATATGTCATTTTCTTATCATTTTGAGTGAATAATGTTTCATTAATAAATGTTGCCAAAAGAACACCTAAAAACATAAATTTAAAAGAATACATTTTCATTTTACAGCTGGTGTCATTTTAACTCGCTGATTAACCTTTCTTGTTGAAAGAACCGACCCCCATCCCCCCCCCAAAAAAAATGACCCAGCAGAAAGACATAGCTAATGGTGCCACCCAGCATCTTTTTTAATCAAACAAGCATATTTCTTACACTTATGTGCTATGAAAGAATATTTTTGACATCAGATTTTTAATTGATATGTCAAGTGCTAAGTTACAGTGAATGATTAAAGAAAAAAAATGTTAATTTTCTATTGCACTAGTCTTTTAAAAATAAGACAATAAGAATTTCAGGACAATGGTTTCTTTCAATCAAGTTTATCAAGAAGCATACGATGACCAAAATCGCTTTTGATAAGAATCATTTTATTCACTCTCTCTGATTGCTTTAGATTATAACATTCGATGAATTTTCCATAATGTTTATTTTTTGCACATAATTAGCATATAACAATCTACACAATGGTTAGTGTAACTTCTCCAAGAAAAAAAAAAGGTTCAGATCTTGGAAGCAGATTTAATCAATTGAAGATATTTTTGTTAAGTAACAAATAGAATTAAATCTGATTTACTAAAATTCAATAATGCTACTTAAGAAATAGATTACTTAATTTAAGTCATCTATTTTAATTTCATCTCTAAAAATGTGTGTAACTTTTTATTATGTAAAATTTGTGTATATGTATATTTACCCAGCAAGGTAAGAAATGATGATTAAACAGTTATTTGCCTCTCTCTAGAAATTCACATAATGCATAAAAATATATATTCAAGCTTCTACTTATAGAAAAATAGGGTTGTATTCTGTAACATTTAATTATATAGAAATTTTATGGGTAAAGTTCAATATGAAATTCAATGGAATAAGAAAGAAAAAAAGTTAGGAAAATCAGATTGACATGTTTTGCTAATGATCTGGTATCATCTGAATGTGAGTGAAGTTTTTTGTTGTTAAGTTCATTTGTATTCTGATAACACTTGACTCTATTGAAACATATCAATCTGATTTTCCAAACTGCTTTTTTCTTTCTCACAAGAATATCATATAATTCTTCAATGAATTTAGTTTTAAGCATATTCTGCTGATATCATAGTTGGTTTGTTTGTAAGGCATAAACTTAATCTGAAATTTGAAGTATTTGGTAGATAACATTGTCACTAAAAGCATTTAAGAAATGTTCTACAATGAATTGAATATAACAAGCAGGAATAATACTCAGTTTTTAAATGACAAATGAAATGTTAATAACAGTTAACAAAGGAAATCTATTACTTTGATTGATATTCAATCATTTTTATTGAATACAACCAGATTTGAATAATTCTTTTTTGGTGGTTATTAGGTACTTTCATAAAAAATAAGATAATTTATTGGAGTTGTTTGAATTAACAAAAGAATAAAAAGCTGATTTTTTTCTTAATCATGTAATATTTGTAAACCATTTCTAAAAAAAACAATATATATATTGATCTTATTCACCCAACTTTTTCTTTTTTTTTTGTTACCATATAACTCAAGGACAACTTAAGTTATAACTACCAAAATTTCTATGCTTACTAATAGGACATAGGATTATGTTTTTAACATATTTGTTTGAGAAAATTCTCAAGCCTTTTAAATTTTTAGCAAGGGTTTCAATTTTGGGTCCATCAAGTTAGCTAGACTAAATCTTTATCTTTTTATTTGACTGTATAAAGTCAACATCTTACTGAAAATTTCCTAGTTTGCGATCAATTTTATAAACTTTACAGCATTCATTAATTTGTAAGGCCTTTTAAATTATATATTCTAATTTTATTAGCTTAAAACCCCACCCATATTGTGATTTTTCAGACTGTAATAATCTGGGTGTTAGAAATAACACTTGAATTGCCTGAAGTTATTTTCCTTATTGCAACATTGTTAGATTATTTTATTGAAAGGAATTATACTCTCAGCAAATTCAAACCATGTCTAATGACTGACCAATGTAGCTTCTTAAGTTGTCTTCAAGGTTTAAAAGCCAAAAAGAAGAAACACTCTGATTTTTTAAAGCTTCATTTATATTTTTGTTAAAAATATCAAACCACATATTTTTTTTAAATTTTAATCTCCTTTACACCTAATTCAGCATGTGAGACAATTCATGAAAAAAAAAAAAAAACTTTAAATATTTTTCTTCCCTGTCTGTCTCTCTCTATCTCCTTTGTATGGGCACACTGATGAAAACATGGATAATTTTTTTTTCTTTAGCTATTATCACAATATCTTTTCAGCAACTAGGAACCTAAGATTAATTCCGTAGACTCTGTATATTCGTGTCTGCATCAATTATACAGCTATCCTTTATGTCTGTCCAAATTAATAGGAGCACGCCAGTCAGGATATTGAAATCCACCATACGTCCTCAACATCATCGTATCATGATGGCCATGTTGCAGATCAGAGATCAGAATTGGCCCCCACCCAAAAGGCGTCTCCTCAGCACAAACCATCCGCCTTTCCGAGGGAAAGGAGTTTTTCGTACCGAGAAAGGCAGAAAAAGAAGAATAAGCTTGAAGATAGACGGAATAGTACAGGCCAAGTTGAACAAGTGGTCAGTAGATACAAAACCCTTAATCAGCATTTAAATAACACATTAGCATCATCAACAGCAGCAGCAGCAGCAGCATCTCACTTGTAAAATGGCTGCCACTCTTTACTATTTTGGGAGAGTAAAAGAAAAAAAATATACTTGCCCTTCTATTCTCTGACATCATTTCAATGTCATGAATTCTTTAAAGACAGCAAGTCAGTTCGTTATTTGCATAATTTTTAAATATTTTTTAAAATCATTATTTTTTTAAAACTTGATTTATCTAAAGATAAATGCCAACTGAATGAACTTGTGAGATTTGAATCCATAATTGGGCATTAGGAATCATGGCTGGCATGAATGCATTCTGAAATACAATATAGACCACTTGACCATATTGTGGACTCAAATCTCTCTATTCATGGCTTATTTTTGTATATCATTTCATTATTTACAATCCTAACTGCCACTTATTGTAATTATTTCAATCCTTAAAACTTTCCAAAATTCTGACTTGAATTTTACATTATTCAACTTTATGCATTAGCAGAAGTTAGTCTATTCCAAACATATTGAATATATTTGATTTCTAAAACAATAAGGGAAATAAAATATACTTAATGTGTATTTAATAATTATAAATAAAACTAAAGTTATTGTAGAATATTTACTTCTATGTAAATGTATAGAATGAAGAAATATTTTCCAAATAGTGCAAATGGTTCTTGATAATAGGAAGAATTATTCTAAACTGGACTAAATATTTTTAACTTCAGACAAGGAAGAATATATAAGTGAAAACAAAATCAAAAATATATTTTTTAAATATTTTCTTGGATACACACTTCTGAGTTCTCAATAATAAACAAACAAATTTATACACTAAATTTTGTTCTATCTGTTGACTGATAAAAAGATAATCCACCAAATAACAATTGGATCTACACTTGCAATAAACTGAAACATTGTTTTAGTTTCATTAATTTCTCTGTGGTGAGTGGAAGTAAAAAGAACACATTGCAGCATATAGCAATTCTGGCTTTAATATCAATGAGAAACAGATTCTCTTGTATCGTATGACACTGTAGCTGCTGCACTCAACTTGACCTTTTTTTTTTTTTTTTTTTTTTTTGCACTTGTCAAAACACCCCAATAGCTTCTTTACACACTTTTGCTTTCTTTTCATGAAAGAACTTAAAAAGATTGTAGTCTCAATGAGTTCCAAGCCAAATACATCTAGAAGATGAAATGAATAAATATGAAAACATTTTACAATTATTTTAATGTAACCAAATACCTAGAAAAATATCCTAGAATGTTTTAGTGGAAAAATTAGAATAGTAGGTATAAGTTTATATAGGGTAATTTTATGGTTTTAAATGTTTAGTAATATATTCTGAGCACTAATCAAACTTTATTTTGAATAATTGTGAATAATCTGATTCAAAGAAGGAATTGTCAGCAAGTTTCAGCACTTGATCTTTGACATTAGTCCTAACAATCACAACCATTGAATATAAAATCCAAATGATGAATTATAATTGTTGAGAAGTTGAGAGTGCCAAACAACTCTACATTATTTTCTATGCTTCTGAATTATTGCATACGTTGTTATAGATGATGTTAATTTTCGTACAGATTGGCTAGTTGAGGAAAACTCCATCCTACATCTGTACATGCAAACACTTACCAAAAGAAATAAACTTCCACAATAATTCATTTAATACAAAATTGTTTCTTAAAGAACATATTTATCATCTAAATCATATTAATGTTTTTTTTTCTTAACTTGAGAACAATAATTTTTCTTTAATTTTTATTTCAACAAAGTTTATTGTTTAAGGTATGAAATTTTATGATCTGAGTCTTTTGGATTCATTTTGAAAGTAAATTATTAATAGAAAGTATCTAAAAACATTTTTTTAAAGAACAAAACTAAAGGGTGCAAATTATTTTGATATTAATACTTAGTCTTCAACTTTTTAGTTCTTGAAATCTCTTAACTTATTTAAAGTAAAACAGTGGCAAAAATCATTCAAATTATTAAGTTTATGCTTTGGTGTAAATTAAGTACTGACTTGATGTCTTTTACTTTTTTTTCTCTGTAATAGTTTTAAACTTAATCCTTTTTGCTTGTTGATGCATATAATTGTTCAGCTTTTATTCTCACCAATTTCACATTCTTGTATCCACTTTTTCTCAATTAAGTGTGGCAGCCATTTTATTTCAATTAAATATTTTTTTTTTATCTCTCCATTCTCCAAATATATTATATACTTGAGCACTGCACTTTTGTACTATCATGGGGACCCAAGAGAATGTCAGATTGGATGTGTAACATCACATAATTTATGTTTAACTAACTTGCAATAGGAGAATATTATTTTTCTCATAATTTTAAGCTAACAGCATTCATATAGCTGTTTAGACTATCATCCTTATCTCTTTTGTTTCTTTCTTCTTTTTATTTTTAAAGATGCAAATAAAAACACATTCCTTTGTTTTGTCAGTTCAAAAACAGATCATATTTGATCCATGTAGATATCAGTATGCAAGAAAAATATCATTTTAATTTCTTAATAAACTCATTGTTTCCAAGAAACGTGTTTAATTATTTAACATAGTATAAATTACCTTTGCAAAATTCAATATTATCTATCTTATTAAAATCTAAGTTATTACTGTCATCTGATATGATCTAAAGAAGTTAACTTTTTTCATCATGTTCAGTAGTCGTTAGAAATTAGTTTTAGTAATTAGAAAACTCAATCTATAAAATTTTTATCTCAAGATTTGATTATCAAGTATGACTCCATTCTAAACATAAAACTACTTAAATTTTTTTTTTTGTTTTTTTTTTTTTTTTTTGAAAGGTGATTTAAGTTATTAATATTTATAACTTCCATGACAAAATCTTCTGAGACTGAATTTTGATTAGAAAATTTTCTAAAAATGAAGACAAAATTTTTTCATTATTTGAGGCCATTTTCTTATGTAACTTTTAGGCCAGTAAAAACACATCTTTGTTAATATTAAAGAAAAATAAGTAATTTTATTCATTTTTCAATTCAAAAGAAAATCCTATGGCTGTTTTATAAAATCTAATCAATATTTTAAAGGGGAGGGAGGATATGGTTCAAAATGACATTGGTGCATCAATAAGTCTGCAGTTAAATGTGATGAAAAAAGCATTTTATGATATTTACTTTTCAATATCATCTCCTCCTTTGTTAATGCACTTTATTCATTGGTAAATCATATAGATAAAAAAGAATTAGCTGATAACTACATGTATGGCTATAGACTTATCCATCCACCTCATTGGAGTAAGCTCTAGTCTTATTAGGTGATAAATTGTATGTGTTTTAACAAAATGTTCACTCTTGTATTTACGGAGTGATAGGAAATACTAATTGAAACAATATAGATAAGGTGCAGAGTCTAAATTCACTTGTGAATGCTTCTTATAATTTTTTCTTTTAACTTAAGGTTATTTATATGTATGCTCTTTGATAGGGATTACTTAATTAGAATTTGAAATAATTAAGTATAAAGAGTAAAGAAAATCTTCATTCAGGCTGTTATGATCATCTTTTGTTCTTTTGAGATCATGGTATTTTGATTTATATATTCCTCAGTCATTAAGTGAATAATGAAGATGTCAAATAACCAAGTTATTCAAGAACCAAAAGAGGAAATTGATGATCAGGATAAATAAACAAACTTGTAATGAGGATTCAGAATTTTTCATTCATAAATTATAATGAAACAAATGTAAATTTTATGATTACTAACATTATAAAAATCCTTATTAATCTATAAATAACATTACTATTTGGATATAAATTGAATAAAACTTTAGATAATTTTTAACAGGAAAAGTCAACATTTTCAAATTATAATACTATTTAACTTTTAGTATTATAAATATTTTCTTGGTGCTAAAATATTATATATTAAATATTACTTTTGAACATATGTGATTAAGACACTCAGTTCTTTTGATTGTTCATTATTTGTGTACATTGCCTTTCAAAATCTCAAGTCATTTTGTATGTTCATTTTTTGGATATATTACAATATTTTGAAATTTCCTACTTTCACATAGAAGCTGCTCTGAAAGATTTTATTTTAACATATTTTGCCTTCTTTTTACATGACTTAGGGTCAATAAACATCATCTTCATCATCGACATCATCATTATATCAATAGTAAATAAATTTTCATAAACTCTTGCTCAACATGTTAATTGAGCTATTTTCTGTTTTTATTGACTTGTGCAATCAACTGATTCACTAAGCTACTTAGAGTTGAAAGCAGCCAGTTTGAAATGACCTCACAATTATTGATTTGTTAGACCAATGTATAAGGGAGACACTATTTACCCAGACAATAAGGGTAGTTTCTTCTGCTCATGTTATGATTTGATGGTTTTTGTAATTGAGGAACTTGCTAAAGGTTTTGGAAATTGGACTTCCAAAACTGCTTTCACACAATGTTCAGCAAATGTATCCAAAATTATTAACTGCAAGAATTAAAAAAAAAATGTTAAACTTGTTTCTATAAAACAAATTCAAGTGGTACAAGTTAGGTATTAATGGATAATTGGTGTATCTAAGGTTTTATTGTTGATTTTTATTACCAATTAGTAATGTCATAGAAATAATTCTCTTGAAATCTCAAATTGTAGTAAATTTTTGTATATTATTCAGTAACTGAACAAAAGCATGTTAGTCAATCTAAATGCATTAATCAGAAAATATTTAACTGAATTAATGATAATTTTCTTAGTTATGCAAGCCTGATAAAATGTTATGCTTTATTATATAATATATATATATATATATATATATATATATATATATATATATATATATATATATACTCAATTCAAATATTTACTTAATATTAATTCTGGGAACTCTTGGTAGTACCACATTCAGAACAGCATTTGATCCTGGCTTTGAAGATCCCTTTTGCTGTTGTTTTGCAAATTTTCCAATATGTTTGCTATAAACATATGATTAGCCCAGTTTTTGTGTAATTCGCTCACTATGCTTGCTTATTGCAGTTGGCTTTCTTCCGTTTGCCCAAATTTTTTGTCACTCTTTACTTTCCAAATCTCTGCTCCCATCCCATTCATTCATCTTTCACTCTTCTATAAGTTTTAGGGTCATGTGACTATGGAAATTCACATTTATTACTACTATTAATACTTTAACTGACCTCATATTTTTAAAAATATTACATGTTTTTAAGCTCATAGAAAGCGAATATTTTAAATTAAAAAATTTTCTGTCTATCTCTCACTCCTTTTTTATTTTTTCCCTCTTTTCTCCAGTGTACATCAGCCATTGATTTATATACATAGTCACAATTTATATTATCTTTTGAAAACATCTGAAATATGAGGTCAGGTGAAAAATATACTTTTTACCATATACATCATTTGTATATATTTTTATTATTATGAATTGTTGACTTCTCTACTTTCTACTTTTTTCTTCCACAATTTTTCTCTTGAGGTATCGGTCTTCTTTTTTCTTTCTCACTCTCAATACTCCATTTGGAAAGTGATTTTTAGTTTGCTGATCATAAGCATTTTGAATACTGAATGTTTTTTCATCCTGAAATAAAATATCTGCTTGTTTTTCTAACAGAATGAAACCTTGGCTTCAATTTGTTAAATATTAGTTTTTTTTTCTCTTTGATGTTCAGTGCATAACTCCATTTTAAAAAATTTTTTACAAGCTTTTCTGATTTCAGCTTATCTAAAAGCTTATTTCTATATGTTTGCTATAAATTTCAAGTTCTTTTATTCTCTTTCATGGAATGCACATAGATTTGAAAATGACTCAGTTTTTTTAGTTATGTCTTGATTCCTTCAGATTAGCATTATGATAGGACTGTAAATTACTCAAACTAATGTCTCAATTTAATTGGAGAACTGATAATCTCATATCAATTTTCCTATTCCAGCCTCAGCTATGAGTTAAATAGTATGATTACTGTTCTTCTACAAGGATGGCTTTGACATTGAATAAACCACAAAAGTTGACGTATCTAAACAAAGAAACCAAACTGAAAACTATTCTAGCATACTCCATCTACATTGGATTAAGTAAAAGAACACCAAATGATATAATTCATCATTTGGCACTATTTGGACTTCATGGTTCATAAATGATAAACAATTCTAAATTACCTCAACATGTCTCTAAAATAATCTATAAATCTGTAAATTAAATAATTAAGGAAAAGGAAATATTAAATTTTAATAAAAAAAAAAAGATAAAAAGTTATTGTATTTATTTCATAAAATCTATTTTTGTTACTTTCAAATTAGAAAGCTGGATATCTTATTATAGAAGTGGCATTGTCAAGATTGCAAGAGAATAAAGCAGCAATAATTGGTGATGATACTCACAGGGTATCTTTTGAAATTAGTGGTGTTAATTGCAGTAGGACTAAAATAGGGTTGATTTAACAGTGAAAACTGATTATAGTTGTCTGAATTAGGAATCGTTAATTTGCATTAGGCATGTACAATTATTCCTCTGAATAACCAGTTTTCAACTGTGTATTCAGTCTTGTATTTTTCCAAAAGGAGCACTGGCAACTTATACACATACCTAATATAAGTATGCATTCAGTAATCTTTCAAACATTTTTTTTTTTTTTTTTTTTTGCTTTTTTGCATAGTCTCCTTATTTGAACATTTTAGTTGGCTGTGATGCACTCAAATGAATAGAATATGGAAATAATCTTTGGATGCATATTGGTCTGTGTAGCATGAGAATGGAATAGATAACAATGAATGTCATTCTGAAGGAATCAGTAAAGAGCAAACATACCTCATGTCAAAAATGATCATTAGATGTTAATTTTAATACCTTATTTTGAGATTATGGAAAATAACTTACTTTTAATTATTTTTTTATAACTATTTTTTAACTATAAAAATTAAATGCAGTTTTTATCATTAGAGATTTAGTCACTTCTAATGATTTTTTATAGGTGTTTGCTGTATATTATGAAGTATGTCTGCTATAATCTCATACTCTTTTGTCGCATATTTGTATTTAGTATAAGAAATATATATGTAAAATTAATAACTATTATGAAACATTGGTAGTATTTTTTAAATTTTTAAATTAAAAAAAAAAATTTCTTTTTCATTTAATGCAACAGCATTTTGGTAATACAGGTTAATGTTTGCTTTAAAAAAATATTCTGCATGTATCCTTTGGGGGTGGACCAGAATATGTTGCATACTTTTAAAAAAGCCAGACTGAATCTTTTCTGAAAGGTGAATGCCATACAAAATCTATCCATACATTTGTGAAATCTACATTTGAATGAATTATTTTGACTCTGAGAATCCACCCCAATTTACCATATATTTTGAAAATTAGTTAAAAAGCTTATTTCAATAATATGGTATTATTTCTACAAAAAATCCTTCTCTTTCTCTCTCTACACAAACACACACACACACTTGCATTCATGGTCACATGACTGCCAGATAATATTTTGTGCTCCCTGTCTCCTAATTGAGAAATTTCTTTCTTCTTTCCTGCTCCTTTTTCCTCTATTTTACTGATTTACCACTAACTTTTTAACATTCGCATGAACCTGAAATATTAACTTTATCTAATTTTTTTTTCTTTTTATGTCTTTTAACATATGCCTTTCCCATTTGACTGACAAAAATTTCCATCGCTTGGATATCTACCATCCTATTGAATTTTTCTTTTAATATTTGCAATTCTATTTTTTATATGAAATAGCTCTAAAAATATTTAATGTCATTTTTAATTTATCACATAATGTTGGTTGTTGCTGTCATTTACATATTTGACAAATGTCTGTATTATAATTTTTTATCTATTTTTTTTTTTTTAAATAATTTTTATCCTATGACAATCTATTCATCCAGAATATCTTTGTTGGTAAGTGAACAGAAGTGGACCATATTAAATTTTTTTTTTTTTTTTTTTTTTTTTGTACAAGAAAAATAAATGTCTAATAAAATCTTATAATTACTTTTCAGATTTCAATTGTTGATTGTCTGAAGGTTTTTTTTTTGTTTAGTTTAAATGCATTTTGTTTGCAGAAAATCAAAATGTTTGAGTGTTCATGATTTATAAGTACTAGGTTGTGCCACATGAATTGTTAAATTTATGCAGATTTTTTGTATTTGGTATTGTAAATCTATATATTTTACTCTCATATCTTACTTTTCAGATAATCCATACATAAACTTTGTTTAGTTTTGTAAGCATAACTACTCTTAAAATGAAGAAGTGGAAGCAGGAAAAGACCTTAATTTAGAGAAGTAACTACTAATGAGCTAACATGGCTTCAAGAATTTAACTTTTCAACATAAGCCACAAAGAAAACCCACAAACATAATCAGTTATAACCTATAGGAAAAAATATAGAAAATAAACAATTTGTGTCCTTTCAGCAAACCTTAAACTTTCTTCTATGTGTATTTCCTTTCATTTATCAGTGGTAAGAAATATGAAAAACATTGGACAAATTTGAAGAAAATCAGAAACTGTTCATTTTGAAGAATACTCATTACTGTTAACTTACAACAAAAAATAAAAATTGATGTGATAAAAATGGATCTATTACAATAAATTATAAATGCATATTTTGATTAAAAATGTTCTTTTAAGTATTTTGCTTCTATTCTCTTTCTTCAAAGTCTGAGATTTCATGTAATAGAACCTTATAAAATATATAGTATTGATTTTAAGGAGAAAATTTGGCTAAAAAAAAACCCACTGATTAAAAATGAATTGGATTTAAGATTTAAATGATCCTGCAAAGGTTTTGAGTACTGATACTTTTATCATTATTGTTTATTAAAATATAATCTTTTAGCTTTTGTGTTATAAAGCTAATATTTTGTTGAATTTATCATAGTTTGTCCTATCTTTACAAGTCATGCTTAAATATGTGTAGTTTAAACACAAAAAATGGACTCTTTTTTTTTACACTTAGAACACATCTAAATCTGGTACTAATCTACTTAAACTCCAATATAACTCCTACTTTATTTATACTTTCTAATTGTATAACTTTTTTATAAAGATCAGTGGAAAATTTTATTTAATAAAAATCCTAATATCTGTTATTAAAACTGGTTTATCAAAATCCTATAGGCATAAAAGAATTTTTTTTTTTTAAATATTAATAAATATAACCACCTGAAATATTTAGAAATTTATCACTGCTGGCTTATTTTTTGCTGGTTACAATATTAGCCGCATGGCAAGTTAAAGTAGTAAAAAAAAAAAAGAAAAAAAATGCCACTCATCTTTTGCTAGTTTAATCTTAGAAAAACAAATTTACTTTTAGTGCATAAGGTAAAAATACTTCAAATTTCGAATTACAAAATGCACTTTTTTTTTTTTTTTCATTTTATTCACATTTTTTTAAAGATATGTTGAAATGTACTCAAAATTGTTTTTTAGAATTTTTATTTTTGTATCTCTTGGATGATTTTTGTTTTAAAATCTGTTCAATTTTTTTATAATTGTACTTTTGATAGTACCTTATTTCACTAAAAAAATAAATGGCCTGTTTATAGATTTTTTTTTTTTTTTTTTTTTTACCTTATGCACTGAAAGTAAACTTTACATTTCACAAATGTAAATAAAGTAATGTTATCCTTTTGATTTTTTTATCCTCCTTAATTAAAAGCCACTGACTCTTAAAATTATTAATACAATGTGGGTGCCATTATATTTCAGGCTTTGACAGCTTTTCTTGGTCAGCATGCTGCATCTAGTTGCTTCAATTGTTGCTTTGTATTAGTGATCATTTTTACAGCTAGTGACCTTTTTCTAGTGTGTGAATCATCACTAGAAATGTTTTTTAGAGTATGTAATGGCCCTTTGTTGTGTTTGTTGTATGATCTTGTTGAATGGATTGTTCTGTTTTATATTATACTTGTCTTATATCCATTGCTCATTTCTAATCTTTTTCTTTTAGATTTGATATTGTCTCATTTCTATAAATTGGATTTATTTTTTCTCTAATTTCATAGATCCTTTTTTATTGACTTAGAATTATGACTTGCAAAAATTGAGTGGATTTACTTTACAATATCTGTGTCATTTAAATAATACATATTGTTTTATGAATTACTTAAAATGTTAAGCAAATTCCATTTCATATTTGTCATTGTTAGATGATCCAGAATTAAAATGAGTAAACAATTTTAGCAAACAAACTCCTTTGCACACACCAAATCTTTTTCTTTTCCAGTTGGTGATTACAATTTTGTTTAAGTTGTGATAAAACATTAATATAGATGAGTTACCGATGAAAAAGTATTTTTTTATCCATATCTTTATATTTTTAAAATCCCTCTCCTCTTTGCCACCTTCTTACATTTTAATGAGTTTTCCCTTGTTATCAGGTGATGAAATAAAATTGTATTCTTAGTATTTTTGCCACTTGATGACAAGAGAATTTATCCATCAAAATTTTAAAGAAAGGGAACAATATTTGAATTAAAAAAGATAATTAATGTAGATATGATTTTTTAACATCAGAATAGATATGAATGAATAAGTTATAAAACAAAATAACTTAATTCCTTCAACTTCAGAGTAGATTTTAACTTTTACTTGTATCACAGAATGCATTTCAGCTATGAATCATACAACCTCAGTTTTTATGATCTTGCATTGTAAATAGTAACTATATTTGATTCTTTCTGTATATATTTTTTACTCTTAATTTTCTTGTTTTTCTGAGAATGTAATTGGAAAATGGACTTTGAATTTAATCTTCAGAGATTTGAAATTGAAACTTTGTTTCTGTTTTATTTGCATAATTCTATATAAAATATTTTAGATGTAAATCATTTTAATACTTTTGCTTTTGTTACTGAAAGAAAGGTATGTGGTTGATAAACATTCTTAAAGAGTAATTTTCCTTTTCAAGTTTTTTGAAGCTGCTTCCTAATTCATAAATTTTGTATATTGTCTTGATTAAAAATTTCTTTAAACTCAACATGAAATGTTTAAGCTATTTTTCAATTGCTAAATTCAAAATATTTGATATTAAAAAGTGTAGTTTTGTATATCATTTAGTTATTACTAATTTGATACAGTGATTTGAATCTTTTTTTTTTTTTTTTTTTTTTTTTTAATCAATTTGACTATTGTCTTCATATTTTAATTGTATTCTCCTCTGGGTCTGTTGGAAGATTCTTATCTGCCTTGAACTTTATATCAATTTTACATAATTTTTAAAGTTTACATAGTTTGTCAAATTTATATAATCAGTTCACAGAGATGATAGCTGTCATATGTTCTTTTGAAGGATTTAAATTATTTTCTTTAGATTTTAAATATTTTTCCTTATAGTAAATTCTGTTCTTCCATTTGACAGAATCAATTTTTGGAAAATAAGGATATAGCAGTAAATTAAGTAAAAGTATTTCCATGGGAAATTATCCCTCAGTAAAATATTTCTAAATTTATTTATTTTATGAACATTATAAACACTTCCCAATCAACTATACAAATTTCAAAACAATTTCAGCTTGTCAAAGGAATTAACTCATTGTATAATAATTACTGATTATCATGAAAAGAATATCAGATATATTTTGATTTCTGAGATGATAAATTATAAGAAAAAAATAAGCTAAAAATATTTAAAGACAAATGAATTGTCATTTTATTTTTTAAGTTTGAATAGTAGAAAATTCTATTTCTAATACATCATCAAAACACTCTCCATTCACCACTGAATAATTATATAATTTTATCTATCAAGTTTAGTATATAAATTTCTGTTATTTCATTGGAAGTTTCCATTCATAGAGATGAACAATTTAGAGAAAATAACATAGAAAAGTTTTACATACACATACAAGCATACACATTGCATTATATATATGTCTGTTTCTGAATACATATTCAAGGCAAATTATAATAAAATAACTCACTTTTGTTATTTAAAGTAGTTATCTCCCTCCCCCAACAAAAAAAACCTTACAAATAACTGAATCTGCTATATTGTTTAGATATCCCATATATTTATGAGGTCTAATATTTTTCAATGCTTAAAAACTCTTTTCAATTGATTGTACCTAATTGACTGTCATAATTTGTTTCAAGTAAATTGTAACACTTTAACATGGTCATTAATAGCTATCATTTTTTTTTAAATAATGAAGGAACTGATGTTGGTATAATTTACCTTTATACAGAAATTGGGGGTGATTTTATTGAATCTATAAAACTACAAATAACTGGCTAACTCTATTAACAGTTTTCACAAACTATTATAAGGATCTTATGACAAATACTATAGGAGTTTATAGGTTAAATTTCAGATTTTATTGTATTTAATATATATATATAGTAGAAAAATTTTGCTAATATCATCTTGGACTTTTGGTTCAGATGTAGCTGTAGTGCTTATTTGAAATTATTACTATTCTTTTTCTCTTCATCACTTTGGCTTGAATATTAACCAATTAAATGAAAATTATTTTGATTTGTTATACCAATTAAAATAAATCATATTCATCTTAATTTATTATGGACTGAAGTAAGTGTGAAATGCTTTTAAAATAGTTATATTTGCATTAAACAGGAAGCGCTGGTGTTGAAAAAATTAAACTTTTTAAATTTGATGATAAAATAACTCTTCACTCCTGAATTAATGACTCTTACACATTACATTGTTTAATACTTCATCTTATAATTTTATTGATTTTCATATAGCTCCCTAAATAATTTAAAAGTCACTTTTTTCTTCTTTAACTCTCCAAACATCCTAAAACTCAAATGCTTCATTTTTCCTAATTTTAGTTTTATATTTATAAGTTGTCAATACATAAAAATATTATCTTTTTTTTTTTTTTTTTTTTTTTTTTTTTTAATTCATTGTAATGTACTGACTTTGAGCTTAAAGCTTAGTGACCTAACTTTATAGATAACTTTTATTTTACTTATAAAATCTATTAAAACTTAACATTTTTACTGATTAACACTAAGTTTGAATAAATACTTTTTACGAAATGTTATTTATATGATTATAATTCTGATTTTATTTTTACAAATTCTATATTACTTTATTTTAGGAAAAATATGCCATGTATTCCATATTATATAAAATAATCTGCCTGCACATATATAAATTGGTAACAGTTGTTCATTTAAGATGTTACTGAAAACTACAAAAACTATACATATGCACAGGCACAAAAAGAATAAAATTACACACATACATACAATAAAACAATAAAATTTGTCTTTGAAAATTATCAATAGGGGTTGAAAACACTTTGGAATATTATTTTTACACACGCTGCAACCAAACATTCATAATCTTGTAGAAAAATCAGAGAAAATTACAACACAAATTTTTAAAACAAATCATGTCTTCAATAAAACCTATCTATTTACACATTTTTTCAAAGCTAACAAATGATTTTCTCATTTGAAGAGGGATATTTAGAATTTAAAAAAACAAAAATTTGATCACCTGTATAATTTTCCACTAAAAATTTAAGTTTAAATATTTGTAAGATTTTATCTTAAATTTTTCATCTCAATTTACAGCAGAAAGCAGTGTTTTAATGACTTTTAACAACAAAACTTCAATAAATTTAATAAGTTTAACCATTAATTGGCTAATCTTGAATAATCTGGATGGCTGGACTTAACACCTTCCTGAGTTCATCATGTAAATTATTTGTTTTAACTTTGACAGGTTCTTTATGTATGCTCCCCTGCCGCAGTGGAATCTTCCAAGGACACCAGCGCTGTGAGTTTTGTGACCAACAAGCAGTCTTAAAGAATGCTCTTAATCTTTCATCTTGCATGTCCAAGTGGACAGTCCACCTTTTTATTTTATTTCTCCCCATTCCCTACCACCCATCAATAAGATCCAGTGCTTTTCTACTAGCCTGTGCCAGTGATGTGGTGGAGTTTTTCTTTTCTTTTTCTTTTTTTTTTTTTTAATCTCCTGAGGTGATTTCTGCATGGAATACTTTTTTTCCAGATATTTTTTCTTACATTTTGGTTTTTAGTTGTTTTTTTTTTTTTTTTTTTTTTTTTTCATTTTTAATTATTTCTTTCTTTATTAAACTAATCTTTGGTGTCTGTCTGTCCTGCTGGTTGTATGGTACTAACTTTTAAAACTTTTTAAAAAAATATTACCAAAAGCCCAAGATGCTGCTATGTTTTTATAGAATATATATATATATATATATATAATATATATATATATACACCATGCTTTTATTTTCTAAATTGTTTTTTTTTTGTTTTTTTGTTTTTTTTTAATTCTTAACTAACATTCAATATTTTTCTTTTATTTTTATGGGTTCTATGAAATTCTCCTCCATCCCAAACTGCATTATTATTATACCTAACACTTTCAAATTAAAAAGTAAAAAACATCATTTTTAATATTATCATTAATTCTTTGCATACAAGGAATTACAGTCTCTGTTCAGTATACTTAAAATCACAAATTGTACAAAAATAAACAATTTGTGTAACTCCCTCTACAAGTCTTTGATAATTCTTTTATAATATGAATTAATATTTCACCAATTTTTTTTGTTATTTTGTAAGAAGCAAAAAGGATTTATGATCAATGTTTTATTAAATATTTATATATAATTTAGATTTTATATAGAAATATTATAGGGATTATACTAAAATATTTACATTAGTTTTCGCATTTTTTTTTAAGATTTAATTTCTCTTTTTTTTTCTTCTTATTTTTTTTTCCTGATCATATTTCATATTCACCATTTGTAAGAATTTAAAAAATGGGTTCTGGTTTTGCAATAAAATAATAAAGTATGTACATTATTAAAAGTTCATCAACATTAATATTTAAGGAGCAGGTTTTGAGGCTCATTCCTCTATATGTAAAAATGACAGATTTATGGCAAAAGATCCCACTTGGGTAATTATTTATTTTATGATCAATTATGGATTAACAAAATTTGTCCTCTAAAATTGAAAGCAGATTACTTTTCTGTCTGAATTTTTGAGATGAAAAATGATCATTATTGTATACTGATTTGTTTGAACTGCTGTCTTTGTTGGGGTTGTTATAGTCACATTTTGGCTATTGTACTCTTTGGACTTATTCAGATATGAAATTCTATGAATATTACCAAATATGACTGGCTCCTCAAGAAGGCCAAAAGGTGCAAGAGCCAAAACAAGCAAGGTGAAGATATCAGTTTGAATAAAGCAGTACATAATTGATTTTTGTTTGTTTGTTTCAAATTAAGTGTTTCTTCTATATTGAAAAAGAATTTATTCACTTCCCTACAGAAGTAAAATGTGTCACAAGACCAAGTTTACTGTGGGGGAACCTTATGAGTACATGTGGCTAATTACAGAAATTGTTCAATTCTATTAGCATTTCCCTTTTTTGACTACCTCTTCAAGTACAATGGAAAGATGCAATCTAATTGTAGGGAGGTCTCCTCCACCCACAAAAAAGATTTTGAGTAGGTTAGAAAACTAGTAATGTTTAAGTGTTTAAATCAAAATATAAAACTAAGTATAGAGTCAATGTATAAATGAGAATTTACCTGTTCTAATGTTTTATGTTAATGTAAATTTTTCAGTATGCAACAGTTTATTTATATCATAAAATGCAAGTCTTTAGTAACTTTTTTTTTTTAAAGTTGTTATATTTAAAGGTCTTCAGTCACCTTTCTTCTGTAGATTAAATTCACTGTAAGACAATTTTTCTAATCATTTTTACACATATAGATAGGCCAATATTTCATTTTAAATACCAAAGCTTATTTAAACTGATTCTTTAAATACAGGGGTCCAAGTTGTTGTAATTATACATCAAATTGTTTTTCCATATGCAAAGAGGTAATGATAATTTTGAGAAATTTCAGTCTTTGCTTCTTTAATCATTTTCTTAATTACTTTTTTCTTTTATACCAAATTCTCTCATAGATACTTTTTTGATGTTTGTATTGCTATTTTTTTTTCTTATTTATATATCAGTATTTACAGTTACTTGAATGCTTTTAATTAGCATTCTCATCTCTAATGCTTTCATGATTTCTCAACTTGCATTGTCTTAAAATATATCAATTTTGTACATGTTTTTTAAATGACTGAAGTAATAGTCCTGGTATCAGACATTTGTTTATGAATTACTTTCCCCTTATAAAATCATAGAATTTTAGATGATAATTGTATACAGTAGGCTGAGAATTAATGTGAAAACATTACAGATGAGATGT
Organism: Sepioteuthis lessoniana; assembly: GCA_963585895.1. Taxonomy (NCBI): domain Eukaryota; kingdom Metazoa; phylum Mollusca; class Cephalopoda; order Myopsida; family Loliginidae; genus Sepioteuthis; species Sepioteuthis lessoniana. The sequence goes on from CAUZXS010001998.1 coordinate 78,212, forward strand.
TAGAAATTTGAATACAAATGAGTTAGATGATCTCCTCCACCAAATTTTAAAATAATTTAAACTGTATACATTTGCCTATAGGCAAATAAAACTAATACTTGCTATTCATTGGTTTCTTTAGATTACTTTTCTCTCCTATCTTATTAAATTGTTTTATTTATACATTCCAATATACTGAAAAGGTGAAGAAATAATTTTATGAAATGTTTTAAATCTCTAAAAAGAATAAAATGTTTTAGTAGTTACTATTATTGGCTTTTAAAAGCTTTGAAAATTTTAATCATATCAAATGTTTATTTTTACCTCTACACACCAATTAAAATCTACAATTTCCTGCAATACATGTTATTTTATTCTACACACAATTCTTTAGATAGCAACTTGCCTTCTCCTTCAGTTCAGTTCTTTGACCCATGTTTTACTGTTACTAATAAATAAAATTTATGATGTGGTGTGAGGAAACTGTCTAATGGATGTTTACTTAATCACAGTATATCATTGGTAGATGTTTAAAGAATACTTTATTCTGAATAGTGTTTGAAAAATCAGTTAATCACATTGAATTCATTAATACCAAATCAACATGGGGATATTGGTCTAAAGGAAGCAATGAGTAGCAAAAGTCAAAACATTAATCAAGAGGAACTAATGAGTAGCACTGACATCTTCTTTTAGTAAATCTAAACTGTTCAGGTAAATCTGTAACTTAATTACTTTGGAATTTCATTTGATTTCACTTTTCAAAATAGTAGTTTTGTAATTTAACTTTTTAATCACTCTCCCATTTTTAAAACTTGTTCATTGCATTTTTTAGTTCCTACTTCTACCAAGAGAATTTTCTCTGTATGTGTATTATTTTAGTTCTGTGATTTTTGCCCTCTCTCTCTCTCTCTATCTATTTTTATATATATATATATATATATATATATATATATATATATATATATATATATATATAATCATTCTATCCGATTATTTAAAAAAATCCTACTTTAAATTGGATGGTTATCAAATTTTCATCTTACACACCAGGTTAAATTTTTCACTGTTATCAAAATATATTTATATCCATACACCTATATATTTATTACCTTTGCACTTTGTTTGAGCTGAAATTATTGGTCTAGATATCCAAGTAATGGTGAATTCATGGAATGGCATCAAAATTGTTGCTCACTTGGATTGTTTATTTTATTTTTTTAATTTTTTTTATTCTCATCCTGTTCTGAAGGACAGTTTTATCTTGTTTTTATGTTCACATGATAATTGTATATATGTAAATTCCTCAGTGGTAGCATCTTTGTATTGTTTAAGATAAGTTTATTTTTATTCATTTTTGTCATTAAATTTATTTTAAAGATTTTAAATTTGAGTGTATTTTTTTTCTAATTCCACATATTTTTTTATCAAATTTCATTTTAATGATTTTTTAAAGAATTGCTTTACTTCCTCACCTCCAAGCTTCTAAACTTGTAATTAAGAAATATTTATTCAATTTTCAAATACATAAGTAAATTTTCGGTGATTGTTAATTTTTAAAATAAAAGATTGTTAAATTTACTGTTAAAAGAAAAAAACACCTCAAAACCCTAATTTATTTATTAATATTTTTATACATCTTATTTTTATTGTTTCTCTCTTTGTTTTTAATTAATTCCCCCAATGAAAAATTATTTTAGTTTTTCTTTATATGCATTTTAATTATCATTTCCCTCTTTTTTTTATTCTCCTTTTATGTTTTTCTGTATTTTCCTTTTCCATTTAGCCCCGGAAAGTTCTTCTTGACCAATTAAGTTCTTTAGGAGGCAACTCAGAAGATAAACTGCCAGATTGCTTTTTAATGGTCAACACCGCAGAATGGCAAGGACAGGTGAGTGATATTAAAATCATACACCTATATTCTTGATATTTAGTGTTAAGTTATTACATAATAGGGTCAGCCATTCACAAAATCATTCATTATTAAATTTGCCATCTTGTTAGTAGATAATGATAATATTGTCAATAGTACTTTGATTTACTTTGTTTCTACTGCCTCCAGTACACAGTCCGAAAAAGGGTAAATGTGTACCTAAGACAGTCGGATAAACACCTCACGGCAAAAAAGACAAAGAAAATTTGGATCCATCAAGTTTATTAAATACCGAAAGAGTGAAACTGAAAGAAAAGGAAATGAATACAAGCAGATCGGGCTTATTTGCACAATTTAGGTAACAAATAGATGAAAGGAATAATACAAGGGTTTGACAAGACAGAGGAGGCAGGAAGCCAAGAATATTGAAGAGACTCAAATAAGTTTAAATTTACAATATTTAAATGTTAAGAACAATTTAGGAACAAAACAAGTTACAGCAAGTAAGAATGGGTAGGTACGATGGCATTCTATACTACAGACCAACTCATGGTGCAACTGAGGGCCAGAACTGGAGACTTATTGAAAAATGTATAATTTTCAGAAATTTTAGAAGAAAATTATGTCAATCACTTTTGAAAATACTTAGAATAACACTTTGATCCACACCTGAGGATAATAGGATGTGTTGAAAGTTAAATAAATGAAAATATGTATTTTTGCTATGGACACTGATAATTATTAAACAACACAAAGGGATAATTATGATTTCTGGTAAAAGATATAATTCCCATTATATGGAATCAGAAATATTTATATTATTTACAGGTGTCACTGAACCCTTTATTCAATCTATTCCCTGTGAATGAATAAAGAGTTTGGTTTAAATTTACATTACAGTTACTGGGTTTTAGAAACAGAACCTGAGAAGGTTAGAAGACGTCAGCCGAAGAGTGTATATAAAAATCAATCATCTCACAAAAATAGACAAATAAAACAAAATTATTCTAGGAAAGTTTCAAGTCTTTTAGAGTTGGTTCTTTTTCTGATCTGGGTGTGCCATGTTTGCAAAAATAGAAACATGCTTTTTCTCCATGTTAAAAAAGGAAACTCAGAAATAGGCATAAAAATATTACTTAATGATTTATAGCAAACCTTTTTCTTTATTGTATGGAAAAGGATGAAACAAAAAAAATAACCATTGGCAAGTGTGGTCAGAAGCAACTTTTAGTTTTCCACGATCAGTTAAATTGGTATATTTTCCATACTTTTCATAAAAATGGGTTTCACATTCACTGGGTTGATTATCATTTCTTGTAATATATCCAGCTATATACACAAAAGCCATTTTTATTTAATTAGAAAGAGATGGTTCTAAATTTTCCAGATTGTCAAATATTTCTGAACCTTCCTCACAAAGTTTATAATCACAAGATGTACATTGGTGACCTGGATTAACATCAAAAGCATCAATATTTACATTTTGATTTAAAAGTAAAGATATCTTCTTAATATGCAGCTTTTCAATACATTGTTGAACATTAATAAAATAGGTGCCACCTGATCCTTGGCAAAATTTACCAAATTCTTTTTCTAATGGATCAGTTGAAAATTGCCCCAAGTAGTACATATTTATGACTTGTAGCTAAAAGTTGTCGACATAGACAAACAATTCTATTGCAAGTGTGGCAGTAACAGTTTTTTGGGATAATTGTTTTTTACAATTACTTGGACTGCCAGCCATATTAAGAGCCATTTTACCAAATTAAATGATAAAATCAAGTCAGATGTGACTTGAGGATCTTATTTCAGCTTGTAGAGGATCATTACATAATTTATCAATTTGAATTTAAAATTTTCCACCATGTCAAAACCTTGTTTATTAACGGGGCACTATCATTCTTATCGACACTTATTCCAGACTGAGTGATAAGTGCATTATATGTTGTTTTTTTTTTTCAGAAAACCCTCTGAGGCAAGTAGAAACCCGTTGTCTTTCTATTGGCTATGGAGCAATGAAAATTTCATTTAAATCTGAAAGTTTGACTAATCTTTCAGATTCAAAAAGATATAACTGTTTAAGATGTGCCCCTTTTTCTCGTCTTACTCCATTATCATCAAAGATTAGTTCTCCTGTTTTTTCTGTCAGCTACAAATTGCGAATATTTTTCAACAGATGAGCATAATCAAAGAGTAAATGTTTATTATCTTTAGTTAATCAAGGTTTTTCAGGAAGAGTAGGATATAATTTAAAAAAGCTTTATTTACTCGGTTGCCATCACATATAATAGCCTTTACATCAGCAGGTACAGATGTGATGGCCTAGACTGTTAACTCAATTTGTTTAAATAAAAAGGCTGATGTTAATTTTTAAGTTGGAATCAATTTTGTAAGAAATTTTGGACCCCCATTGAGACATATCAACATTATACCAAGTACTGTTTGAGCAAGTAGAGATGGATTGTCAACTGATTTACCAAATAGTTGTTTGCCATGATATAGCAACATTCTTTTTTAAATATACTTTGTGGAAAATTATGCACCCTTTTTTGTCTGGTATTAAGAGTATTAAATCTAGATAACAAAAAAGATTTTTCATTAAGTTTTGAAACTTTTGATGTTATCCTTCCTAATGTTGCTAATGAGGGTAATTGAAAATCATCTCTTAATACAATGTCCATGGTGTTGCATAGTATCCAAAAGCATGTATAACTTTATCTGAGCTGTATTTTATTCCAACCATTTTGGGAGCTATTACTAAAAATTGTTGACTCGGGATATTTTTCTTGTGATCAAAAGCCATAGAATCTAAATATCAGATGGTTTCTTCCAGTTTTGACCAAGTATCAACTGTATTTATACAGTTTTTGGACAGGCTGCTAATATAACACTTAACTCCATAAGGAAATGTTTCAAAGTGCAAATTGTTATAAATTCTCAACATAAAGAGAGGAATCATCATCATCATGTCGTGCCACTAGCACAGATATCCCTGATCCTCTCTCGCCACTTTTCCCTATCGTTCATCGCCTCTGGCAGGTCTTCAGGGCTACATCCCGTATCCTCACATAGCTGCTGAATGTATGTTCGTGCTGGTCGTCCTGCTTTTGCCTGGCCATATGTATGGGTCCATAGGAGTACATCGCTTATGAGCTCGTCCCTGCTTCTCCAGCAGTGTCTTGCATGTCTGGTTCATCTAACTTGGATAGTTTTCGTGATGGGAGGCAGGTGGCCGTATAGTTGGGGTCTTGTGGGGTGTTGCCACCAGAACTTGTTCAATATTGCTCGCAGTATTCTTGTGTAATTGCTGTCTAGCTTCTTCTCCAGCCGTTTTGTTAGCATCCATGTAGTAGTATCGATACGACAGCTGCCTGGAAGAAACTGCGTTTCATTTTATCGGTTAGGTCTGATTTCCATATGATCGATAGCCTATTGATAGCTGTCCATGCCTTCGTTGAACAGTTAGAATATTTTCATCCAAAAATGCTACAACTGGACATACAAAGTCTTTTTTTTTTTTTGTTAAGCAGACTTTCTTTCAAATTTGTATAATTGATTTTATCTAATTCTAAAAAAGCATTGAGTTCATCAGCAATTTCTATCAGTACTGGAGTTTTTTTATATTCCTTTGAACAGCTGAGGGTGTTGGTATTTGATTACTTGGCACATCTGGCCACACAGATGGTGGATTTTTTGGACATATTTTTCCATGAACTTCTATGGTATCAAAATTTGAAGGCCCATGTTGTTGATAAATAACAGTATTGTTAGTAACATTTAGATTGGCATTTGGAACTGATTTTATCCATTGCTCTCTCTCTCGTCTCTTTTTTGGAAAACAATAAATTGGTATTTTATTAGTCTTACCACACATAGTTTTGTCTTGCTGGCTTCTGTAATTTGTTTTGCAAGCAAATACACTGCATTTCCGGGGCATGGCTCGGAATTAATATCTGAAATCGTAGATTAAACCACTTTAACAAATATTTCTCTTACTACTTCAATTTATGGGTAAATTTTCAAGCTAAATTAATTATACTCTTAATTACAGCTTTTATCCACCAACTCCACCCAAATACACACAACAATAAATTAAAACAAAAAATTTTAGAGAGTTGCCTTCAGCTTGAGAACCCACTTTTTAATTTAAGAAAAAAAAATTGCGTGGAGGTGTATGGTTTGGTTTGGGGAATACTGTCAGGTTTGTTTTGCACAATATCATTAATCGTTTAATTATCTACAATAAAATTGTTTTTAATCAAACAAAAAATAGTGATGGTTGCATTGTGCCATTAAACTAGAAATTAAAAAGTTTTTACTTTAAAATTTTATATTAAATTTTAAAAAATTCATAAGTAGCCTTTCCTTTAGTTTGGTTATTTTAATTCACTTTCAAGTATATATATATATATATATATATATATATATATATATATATATATATATATATATATAACTTTTTTTGTTTTTTTTTACCTTAAAGCAAACTAACTAAAAGTAAAAATAATGTATTTTGTCATTTAACAATAATATCAGAAAAATATTAAAATAAATGTGATAAATAAAATGGTATTATTATTATTATTTTTAAAATAAATTTTGCAGTAAAAACATTAAAACAAGGACAAAAAAAATGAAAACATTGAAAGACATAAAAGGAGACCTTTTTTAAAAAAAAGAAAATTAAAATATTGACATTAACTCCATGTAATAAAATTTATTAATGTTATTTTTTCTTTAATTCTAATAAGTAAAATCATTACAGTTCACCAGTTAGTCACTAATGTAAAAATAATCATTTATTCTTTACCTTTTTTTTTCTTTTTTTTCCATAGAAATGTTGGATAAAGTTTTGATAGAGAAATGTTAATGAACCTTTCTCTATTCAAATTGTGTTCAAATTCAAACTTTTAATAGAAAAATGTTGACTTATGCTAATTTTATCATGGTTAAAAACTTGAGAAAATTAAACTTTAATTTCATTGATGTTACATTTTCATCATCATCATGTCACGCTATCAGCATGGATATCCCAAACCTTCTCTCGCCACCCCTCCCTATCGTCCATTGGTTCCAGCAGGTCTTCATGGCTACATCCCGTATTGGCACAGAGCTGCTGTATGTAGGTTCGAGCTTGTGGTCCTGTCTTTGCTTATCCATGTGAAGGGGTCCACCGGAGTACATCACTTATGAGCTCATCCCTACTTCTCCAGCAGTGTCCTGTATGTCTGGTTCGTTTAATTTTGATAGTTTTTATGATGGCTGGTAGGTGGCCGTACAGCTGCTGCTTTGTAGGGTGCTGCCTCCATGATTTGTTCAATGTTGCTTACAGCATTCTTGTGTAGTTGCTGTCAAGCTTTTTCTCCATACATTTAGTTAGCGTCCATGTAGTGCATCCATATAGCAGTATCAACACAACTGCTGCTTGGAAGAAATTGTGCTTCATTTTATCGGTCAGGTCTAACTTCCATATGACTGATAGCCTATCGATAGCTGTCCATGCCTTTGCTAGTCGCGTGTTGATGTCTGTCTTGGTTGATGAGACATTGCTCCCTAGGTAGGTGAACTTGTCTACTAGTTTCAAAGAGCTACCATTTAGTGTGGAGATGTCACCTGTTTGATTAAAGCACATATATTCCGTCTTGTGTGCATTGACATGGAGGCTAATGCCCACAGCAGCTCATTCTATATGTAGCAGAGTTTCGGCTTGGTCAGGTGCATTTGCCAGAAGCGTTATGTCATCAGCGTACTCGGCGTTGGTAATTGTTTTTGTGGGGTACCTTCTGCGTCTTTCTTTTGTTAGATTGAAACTGCTTTCTTTGATTTTATTGATAGACATTCTAAGCACGTTGTCTTGGCAGATGATAAAGAGGTATGGGGCTAATATGTCTCCTTTCAGTATACCTGCTATAATGACGAAGTAGTCTGTGTTTCCATCCAGAGAATGGATTTTTACTTTGGTGTTTCTATATAGTATCATTATGGCTGCGATGGTTTTTTTTTGGTAGGTCATAGGCAAGTAGAATTTGTTCCATCTTTCCTCTATGAATGGAGTCAAAGGCCTTAGTAAAGTCGACAAATAATATTGTTGCCTGTAGGTTTTTTGCACGTACACCTTCAAGAATTCAACAGATAGTCAAAATTTATGAGGTAGTTGATCTATTTCTCCTGAAGCCATTTTGGTTTTTTCCTAAGTATGTTCTCTATTTTGGGTTCTATGCAGTTGCGTAGTAGGGTATTGTATATCTTGGCTGCTATGAACGTAAGTGTTATACTTCTGTAGTTCTTGGCTTATCTGAGGTCACTCTTTTTAGGGAAGAGGAGGATGCATCCCTTCATCCATCTGTTTATAGGATTTTGATTATATACAGCATTACAGTGTCAGCGGTATGTCGTCTGGTGTTCCATACTTCTGGGGATATTTCATCGAGCCCTGCTGCTTTTCTATTTTTAATTTTTCTCAGTACCGAGTCGAGTTCTTCTCGAGTAAACAGTCCTAGTTTGATGTCTTTTTTTTTTTTTTTTTTTTTTTTTTTTTTTCTTTTACGATATCAAAAATAAATATCAAATTAAGTAATGAGATTAAATTCATGAAAAAAAAACATTTTTAATTCATTTCATAATAAAAATAGTTTACTTTACTACTTTGAATAAACTAAATTAAATTCTGTTCAAATTTGTTTAGTGTTTTATTGTTTTGCTTCTTAAAATAACATAAATTGCTCAAAAAGAATTGCATTTTATCAATAAATAATTCTTTAAACTTTAATTAAAAATGTTGAATAAACTTTAAGAGGGAAAATGCCAAAAATGAATTAAACTTAAGTAAATCTTTTTGTGTGAGTGAATTTGTTTAAACTTTACAATTTAAATAACAATAATATATCTACTCAAACTAAAAAAAAATCAAATAGACTTACTTCAACTAAGTAAGGTAAATGATATTCGAACCAAAGGTAAAATTAAAAGATTCCTTTGAATTCCTTGAATCAACAACACAAGGGTATATACACAGTACACAGCAGTTAGTTCTAACTGAAACTAAAACAACTTAATTCTCTCCCTTCAATAAAACTGGCCTCCAGTCTAATGACTTGTGTGCACTATGAAGTTGCCTGTAGTATAGAACGCCATGGTAGGTATGATGGAATAGTAAGTAAAGTGTAAGGCCTTAGGAAGTAGAAGTGTAAAAAAAAAATGTCACAGTTAACAATGTTGTGTGAGAAAGTCTTTAGAAGTCCTAGACATAAAGGGAGGAAATACCGTTGATGTTATTGCTGAGGAGAAGGATTTTTTTGATAGAAACTACTGTCAGCTAGCTAAGGTCAGACATCTAACTAAACTATAAATAGGAAGTAGTCAACAGGAGAAGGCCCTAAAGAGTTCCTTGCCAAAAAAGGGGTCACTCAAGGGAGGTAAAATAATTTGAATTCTACGGGACAGAACAATGTTCACATATCAAGTAAGGATTCATTCAAACAATCTTATTATAATTAACTAAATTTATTTTTTGTTTATCATTGCATGACTGAAGGATAGCTAGATATATGGTCACTTAATTTTCTTTGATTAATAATTGGATATTGAGCGAGATATTGGCATTTCAGATTTTGAGAATTTAAAGTTTTCTTTTTGAAGGGTTTTAATTTGATTAATAAAAAGCAGCAACTACAAATCTGTTCATTTATTTAACATAATTGCCTGAGAAAAATTTAAAAAAAACTTTAGTTAAAATTCAAACTTCAAAAGTTAAATAATATTTAACAAGGTGTTTAAATTTAGTTTAAATCTGTAAATCCTCTGATGACATTAAGTATATATAGGGTACATAGGATATTTGAGGACATATTTTTACTTTAAAGGAAAAAAAAGTAAACATATCAAAGCAAAAAAAAAAAAAATCAACATATTTTTATAAGAATTGGTATGCACATTGTTAGCTAGTTATATTACAAATGATATTCAATACAACCACCTTCAGCATTAATGACAGCTTGAATGCAAGACCAAAGACAGTTGCATGCCCAAATCAAATGATCCTTATTCATATTGACCATTATCTTCACATTGGCTGCTTTCAATGAATCCTTCATCAGTATGGGGATTTTGGTTTGTTCTCCCTCTCAGTTATGATCTACATGTAATAGTCTAGAGGGTTAAAATCTGGAGAGTTTGAAGGTCAAATATTAGTGGTCACAAGATCATGAAAATTATCAGCAACTCATTCTTGGGTCACTTTGTGAGATGGAGTAATCTTGCTGGAACAATTGACTACTCAATTCAATCAGGGCTTATTGTTTCTAGCATCTCAATGTAAGCAGAAGCATTGACTTAAGACAATGAGGAATAAGTTTTGTGGTATGATATATCCCTCATAATTCATAACTCCTAAAACCATTACAGATGTTCCAACTTGGTTTGCATAACCTTTGGTACTCAAAAAGAATCTGCCCATAGCACCTGTTATTTCTCCTACTTTTTGGTCCTAGTTAAAGTTCTTCCTCATCAGGGAAAAATCAGAGTATGTTGTGTTCTTTGGGTTTTTGATCTTGTTAATGATTGCTTTACACAGATCAGCTAGTTTTATTTATATCAGTGAAGCAGCTCTGCCAGAAGCTTGCAGCTCATTCCTTATCTTATAAATGAATGATTTAGTAACATTCAGAAAGTTAGCAATTTCTTAATCACGAATGTTTAAGACAACAATAACAGCATGCTTTTTCATTTCTTGAATTGTAATTTTTACTAAGCTTTCTTCTTAGATGTAGCACAAGGCTGCATAAATGGAGCACCCAGTGAGACTCAAACTCACTCATGAAGGTTTGCTAGTCTAGCTTGCTAACCATTACACCACCTGAGTCACATTATAATTTGCTATCTGAAAGAAGAGAGGCAATGAAATTAGTTTAGAAGAAGTTTAGTTTGGTTTTATGGCACATCAACCATTGTAGGTTATTAATGCAGAATCCATTTTTATTCATATAAACAGTTCTATTTCAAACAATTCAGTTTAGCATAAGTGCACAGTTTCAATGTCAAAAAACAGTTCTGTTTCAACAATTCAGTTTAGCATAATTATACAGTTTAAATGTCAGAACAGTTCTATTTCAAGCAATCCAATTTATCATAAGTACACAGTTTAGTTCTGTTTGACCCATAGATTGGACCCTATCAGATGCTACCACCCAGGCTTGAGTGGACCTGAACAATGGCAATGAAGGAGTAGTCCACATTCCCAGGAGACCTCACCATGGGATTTAGTGGCAAAGCCAGGACACTCGAGTGTGTGTGTGTAGGGGTCTACCCCTCTGCAAAGAAGTAGTTGGTGTATTCTACAGCCCCAGCCAATTGAGCAAGATTGAGAAAAGTAATAGTAATGATATGTTCTCAAATGTACCACACATTCTGTACAATGCAACAAAAGTAGAAATTTAACAAAATTCATAGCATATTTAATTTATTTAGTCAACTTTCAAAGCTATGAGCTTCAGAAACTGTTTTATAAGTTCATTTTTCATGTAATGCCATAAGAAACTTTTAAACTAAATATCAAAGTCAATGAATTGTGCTATCCTGATTTTACTGATCTAATTATTTTATTTGCAGTTTTTGATCAGAAATGCCAAGATAAACCTCTGAAACTGATCTCAACTTGCACAACCGCAGACATGAAAGCAGTGATCAGTTTCCTTGTTACCAGAATTCAAAAATTGTAAGTACATTAAACTTGACTTAATACTTGGGAAAATTTTCCCACAAAATAATCAAGCTGATAGTTTTAAGTCTGTGTGGGTTTTTTTTTGTTTTTGTTTTTTTTAATTGTTCTGAGTTTGTTTTTTTTTCCTCTAGTTTCAATTTTTTTTTTTTTTTTTTTTTTTTTTTTTTTTTGCTAAATCTAAATTCTAGTGACATTTTGGAATTTCTTTTTTTTAATATTCCTTCAGTTTTACCTGGAATTTTTTAAACTAAATTGATATTTTATTGTTTCTATAACTTATTTTACTTACCTTCTCTAATTAGGTCTCAATGACTAATTTCTATAGAAAAAAGATACTAACATCCTATTTTGTCATGAATCAAAAGATTTTACATATCTAAACCTAAAAATGTCTTATCTAAACTTGATAGGATTTTAATCTTGGACATTCTTAACCTGATGGTTAGAATTTGTATTTGTTATTCTTTAATTAGCAGGGTCATGATTTATAAAGTTTCTTTAATTGTAGTCATTTTCCTATTATATTTTATTTCCTTGTTTTCATAACTGTTTTAAATGTTTTACTCTCAGATTAGGTTCAGTGATAATGTATTGTTTTCTAATATTTATCTATTTTTCTTTAAGTAATTTGGAATCAAGCCACTTGACATTTTTTGTTCATGCTCTCATAACTCAGATAAATCTCAGATTTTCATCAGAAAATAAAGAAAATTTTAATTGGTATCAGGAACCAACTACTGAGGCATTTAAAACCTTAATTAATATTCTTGATTGTACAATACAATTATTTAAGATTCATTTTGGAAATTCATGTGTTATGGCAAGTTGCTTAAAAATAATATTTGAGAATTTTTTGTTTAATATGAAGTTGAAATGAATATACAGCTTCAAGAAGTCAACTTTGAAGAAAATTCAACACAGATTAAAATCTTTTCAATACTCTTAAGTCTATATGAATTTTATTTCGAATTTTTAACTCTTCGCAAAAAACTTTTATATTGTTTTAGTTTGTGACATTCTTCCTTTCAAAACTACTTTCACCTTTCATTAATTTTTTTTTTTTTTTTGCTTAAATCATTTAAAGTATTGATGAAATACTTTTGCATGTTTTAAAATCTAGTCACATAATTCAATGGGAGTATATAGAATAGCAGTTTCTCAGAATGTGGATTTTATTGATTGTTTATAAGCTTTTAACTAATTTTCTATTGCCTTTATTTAGAAAGTAAACCTGATATAACCAAGTTATATGAGAGGGGTGCTGAAAAGTTCTTCACCTGACAAAAAAGGAAAAGGCCTTAAAGCCATGAAGTGTACATGCTATCTTATATATTAAGCCTGAAGTTCAATATATTCTGGTATATCATTTCTTTAATTTCTTTATATCTTCCAAAAATACCAAATGTTTATTGTCTTTGACTCAAGAACTTTACAGCATTCCCCATAAATCTAGTTTATGAAATATTTCATTGTATTTAAAAATAACTTGATATCTCAACATCCCATAAGATTAAGAGATTTATTTTGATCTTAATGTAATTTAGCTTTCTTGATTTCTACATTTTGAACTTTTGTTCTACTCTCAAATTTGTCTTGTTCTTTTCTCTTTAAAAAACACTTTGTGGTGATTTTTTTCTAGTCCCAGGTTGTCTTTTTTTTCCCTGTTTCCCTCTCATATCTTCAGTCGAGGTTGAACTCGTGTCC